>JARQOD010008449.1:0-35489 GCA_033576555.1 Oophaga sylvatica
TTTTCTTCCGACCACGACTAGCAGGGCAGGCAAGGAGAGAACCCCAAAATTTTTGGGGCCCACTTATAGGGACTGAAAGACAGGTGGTTCTATAGTTCGGCAGTTGAAGACACAAGCAACGGCACTTATATTTTACTATTTTATAGGGTCCAAGTACAGCCCAACAGCGAGGGAAAACCTTACTTAAGATTTCTGGTGACACCAACCAAGTTCCACCTTGAAATGGTGCGGTTCGAAATTTTCTCTGCTTTCTTGACCTTCTTGGCCTTCCAATTTTCCTTTAGAAGCCCAACTTCTAAACTTTCTTTCGCTACTGCTGTAAAGGCGTTTCTAGGGAAATCGTGGTAATGTTGGATGAAACCTAGAAGATAAAAAGGAGACTGTTTATGGAGGCACTCTAGAGTTTTTACGAAACTCACTAATGGAAGAATCCACCCAATCATCCGTAGGGCAGATAAAGCAGCGGGATACGCTCCAGGGTTTTGATTGGTTCGTTCGGTCTGTCCTTTGTCTGGGGTGAAAAGCGAAGAAAGGTTTACTTTTGTCCAATGCTCCAGAAATTTTGCCAAAACCTAGAATGAATTCCCCCTCGATCCAAATAACCCATCCGGTACCCATGTAACGAAACAAATTTTAAAAACCTCAAAATCTGATTTTTTTTGCAGTGGGAACCCCCGAACAAGGGATAAAATGACTGCCTTGTTAGACGGTCAACCACCACAAATGGTGTTCTTCCCCTGAAGTTGGTAACTCCCAATGAAGTCCCATAGAAATGGATCCCCACAAGCGGGACGGGGGTGGGAAAGGCTGTAACAACCCCAGTTGGGTGAGGAGCGAGGTGTTTTCATCTGCACGACCTCACATGAAGGACATAATTCAAAACATCCTTCCTGCAGTGGGCCACCAAAAAAAACGAGAAAGAAATTCCTGTGTCTTTAGAATTCCTCATCCCCCAGTATTTTGGGAAGTGAATGAGTTGCAATACTCTCAATCTGATGTTTTCAAAATACGGCGTTGTCCCTGAATCCACACACCATTCTTAAAAAACAAGACTTACGTCCCTTGGGGGTTGTGCCAAAAAGGAATCCCATGGTATGTTCCTTGATGTCCTTAAGTGGTCTTGATTATGAATTACCCTAGGAATTTAGAGTCGGAGAATAGTCCTTAGGAGGAGTAATTGGACGGTCCCTGCTGAGAAACCCTAGTATGCACAGCCTTTCCATTGCGCGATCCTGGTTTTTAAGAGGGGATGAAAAAATTAAATTGGTTAGAAAAAAATCCAGCGGCCTGGCGAGGATCAGGCTTTTAAAGCCGACCTATAAACTAAGGTTACGAGGTTTCAGGACACTATTTCTGTGCACTCCCTGAAGAAGGTGTCCCTTCTTTGAAGGGGCAAAAAGGCCAACAACTTCTATTCCCACATCGTAGTTCCCCCCACGAAGACAACTGCTGGAAAAAAGGGCACAGGGATGCAAGAATTCTTCTAACCGTTCTCTGAGAGAGTTAAGCTCCAACGGCACAGTCTGAAATCCACCTCTATTATGAAGGCAAGCTCGGGGTTGGGATGTCAGGATAGGTGCGGGTAAATTTAATCTTTTAGCGGAAAAATGCTTCCTGGGCTTGGGGAGTCCAGGAAACCTAGACTCTTTCCGGTAATTTTGAGTGATTCTGACACACCTCAGAGAAATTTTAATGAAAGTCATAGAAGTTGGCAAACCCTTGAAGCCTGTACCTCCTTAACATTTCTGGACTTGGCCAACCTTGATGGCTTGGGTTTTGCTTCCATCCATACTTTCCTTGTGTAGACATACTACCCCAGAATTGAATCTCGGTCCTATGGAATTCACACTTTTTTCGTTTTGTAAAATGTTTTTGTCTTAGCTTTCCAAGACCATTCTCACTGTCCATGATGTTCCTCTTGGAGTAGAAAAATTAGAATATTCCAAAAATTACCACGAATGTATTAGGGATCGCTGAAGATTCCTTTCACCAAGTTTGTAAGTGGCTGGGGGGTACCCACCAAAAGGCTAACAGATTTCAAAGTGTCCATAGCTGACCTGAATGCATCTTCCATTCTCCCAGGTCTAATACGGACTAAGTTTTTAGCCCCACAAGTCTAGTTTAAAAAAATGTGGCCTGTGCCCCTCTCTCCAATAACCAGGGATTAAAGGCAATGGATAACGGTTCTAATAGTAACCTTTTGAGTTCCCTAAACCTACGCATGGTCTCAGAGATCCATCTTTCTTCTTTACAAAGAAGATGGGTGCACCTGCGGAGATGAAGAGGGGCGATGAAGCCCTTGGCTAGATTTTTCTATGTAATCCTTTAAACCTTTGCTCGGTCCCCGCCAGGGGGTAATCTACCAAAAAGGTATCTCTGCTCCAGGCAATAATTCAATTGGAAAATCATATGGACGGTGAGGAGGAAGCTGGTCGCGTTTTTCTTTTACATAAATCCACATAGTCCGGTATCATGGTAGTTCGGGACTGACATGTTCCTTTGGAACAGAGCAAGCTAAAACTTTTGGACTCCTGTTTTCTTGGAAAGTGAATTCCTTGGTCTCCCAGTTAATGGTGGATTCTGAGCCTGCAGCCATGGTACCCTAAATAATGGGAAAAGTGGGGAAAAGAAAGATAAAGGACTTTCTCTTGTGATTCTTTACCCAAAGAACCCCAAAGGCTCTGTTTCCCCGATCCACTGGTCCAAGGTCACGGGACCATCCCAGTTTCCATCTGTACTGGAGTAGCCTTTCTTCACTGAACTATTCCCGTTTCAGAGCAAAGGGACACCTAAAATTTCCCACTTGCCCCTGATCATCATAGCAAGTAGACACCCAAGTGAGTCAACCCGAGTTTGATGGAAAAAAGCAATGAAATTGTTTTTCTTACAACCAGCTGGGAACACCGCCCGAGGAAACTTGAAAAAAAAAGAGCGTTTACACAGTCAAGTCCTCAGAGGTAAGGATTTAAGTCCGAGAAATCAAGCTGTTTGCGCAATCTCTTGGAGCCGAGGCTCGGACCTGACAGATCCCCTCCGCAACACTCAAATAATATGCTGCATAGTCTTCGAGAACGGCGGGGCAGTTTTAAATGAAGTGCCCTACTTACCACAATAGAAACATAGATTCTCCTTAAAACGATGTTTTCCTTGCGTGCATCACTACCCGTCTTTAAAGAACTACCTGCAGGGGTTCGGTTCCGGTTCCCGTGTAAATCCACTCAAAGGTTCCTTAGCTGGGAGGAAGGTAGAAAGGTTAGTAACGATTGCTTTCGAACCATCTCTCTTGCCTGCTTCATCAGCGATATCATTACGGAGCAATTAATAAAGTCACCTAACGCTGGGAGGGTCGGCACGAGCAAGGTTTTTTCCCCATTTTATGGAGATAACCCCCTTTTCGAAAAATAGATT
The DNA here is from genome assembly GCA_033576555.1 of Oophaga sylvatica. Lineage (NCBI taxonomy): Eukaryota > Metazoa > Chordata > Amphibia > Anura > Dendrobatidae > Oophaga > Oophaga sylvatica. The sequence continues at coordinate 3,409 of JARQOD010008449.1, forward strand.
TTTTTGGGGGGGAACGTCCCAGGTGTACAAGGGCCCACTCCTGAAATCCAAGGCATATTCAGCTACCGAGTGCTTACCTTGGCGCAAAGTAACATGCTGCTTCACTGTTCCCCGATTGGGTCATCAAACACCTGCCCCAGGTTGAAATAAAATCTCAAGGGATTCAAACAATCACCTCAGTCTCAATCAGAGGGTTTGCCCACATTAAAGCCTTGTTGGTAAGCAAATAATTATAGTAAGCACCTTAGATCGTTCAGTGGGAAATTTGTGAAGCATGGCGAAAAAAAAAAGATTGCATTGATTTTAAATCCCCTGAATTTCTCACGTTCACCGCCAAAACAAAAGGGGGCCACTGGGAACCCCAGCACTCGGGGCTACGGCAGGAGTGGACTCGCCCCTCAAACCTCAATCCTGGGCTCGCAAATCGGGTATTTTCCAACCACTTGCAATTTGATTATTGGGTCCTGTAATTTGTAAAAAGGGTCTTTATTTTCTGCAAATCTGCAAGGAATTATCAGTCACTCCGCAAAGTTCCCTTTTTACGGGCCTCCTTTTCCGATCTTTTAAGACAGGATTACGGAAGAAGAAGGAGAAAAAAAAAACAATATGTTCCCGTGGCAACACTGCAAGAGAAAAAAAAAAATAAGGGAACGCCACCTGGAATGGTTGTGAGAATTCACAACCCTATCATCACAAAATTTTTCAACCGACATTTGATATCCAGAGTTACAGCAGACAAAAAAAGAAAAAAAAGGAAAAAAAAAAAAAAAAAACAATAGTTTTACCCTTGGTAACTGTTATGTTACGGGCTGAGGGTGCAGCAAAAAAGAAATACCCGGCAGTTGGAATCTTGAGATTGCAGTACCCACTAACCACCCCCCAACTAAGGCAGCCGGGACGTTTCCTACTTGGTCCAAGACGCCTTCACAGCCAAGAAACTAACTACACCTAAAGATAGAAATAGGAAAGCTATCTGCCCCTACAGAACCCCCAAAGATAATAGAAAGCCCCCAAACATTTTGGGGCGGTTAGAAAAAGGGAAAAATAAGACACAGAAAGAAAATAGTAGACAAACGCTGGGGCCCAAACTATCTAAATAAAAAAGGACGGAAGGGACTTACTGCAATCCCAGAAAACCCTGAAAAACACCAATCTACTAATTTCAAAATCACCTGAGATCACACGACCTCACCACCAAATTTAGTTCTCTGGTAACAAAAAAGCGCCACGAAAAAACTGGAAAAAGCAAAAGTTACAAACACATGGCCTGGACTAAACTGAGAGGGGAAGCCCCGGAGGGGACCCAGAAGGCCCCACAGAATCCCCCCCCAAAAATATACAAAAACACAAAAAAAAATTTCTTTCCTCCCCAAATCCAACACCACCGACTCCCCAAAAAGGATCAACCAAACAATTACACCGCAACCCCTAAAAATATTCCCTTAAATAAGACCAACATAACCCGATTCCCATCCCACAATCCCCCCACTAGACCCGCTTTAACCACCAGGGGAGCCTCCTGCTCAAATCATCTCAAACCCATTCACAACATCCCCCCCCTTGGGAGGGGTCACCGAACCCTATTTGAGCAACCAGGTCGGTCAGATGAGTTCTATGATACGCACGAAATCTCCTAGCATGGATGTCCCGAAGCAAACCCCAAGAATTAACTTCCGACCATAACCCTCCTTTAACCAAATACTGGATCTTGTCAAAAAAAACGAGAATCCAATATTTTCTCAACCACATACTCCAGATTGCCCTCAACCAAACAGGGGTCAGGAGGCACACACAGGAACCACTGCTCAAACAAACCTCTTCAACAAGGATTGTGGAACACGTTTTTGGATCTTAAATTCCCTGGAAGAAGCAAACGAAAAGAAAACAGGATTAATAATTCCAGATCTTTTAAGGTCCAATGAACCTGGCTTAAATTTAGGGGGTGCTACCTCATAGGATATTCTTTGAGGAAACCAGACCAAGTCCCCCACTTTAAACGGGACCATCTCCTATGCCGGTTAGCAAACCGCTGGGCCTTTCCTGAGAGAGGGACAACCTTCAACTACCTTGGTCCCCAAATCTGCTGCATTCGCTCAACAAAAGGTCAACACCTGGACAGACAGACCTCCGTTGTCCGAAGAAAATCGAGGGTGAAACCCAAATTACAGAAAAACGGAGAATCAAAGTGGCGGCTAGCCCTATTAAAAGCAACTCACCAAAGGCAAAAAAAAAAAGACCCGTTTCCTGATTCACGAACAAAGCATCTTAGTTAAGTCTCCAATGTCTGGTTTGTTCTCTCGTTTGACCATTGGTCTGAGGAGAAATGCCGAGGAAAAGACAATTAACACCCAGTTTAGAACAAAAAGTCCCCAAAACTGGAAACAAACGGATCCTCTGCAGAACAAAAATTTTTCTCAGGAATCCGGTTTTAAACGAACCACTGCTGAAGGAACAACGGCCCAATTCAAGGGGAAGGCAACTTAGGTAATGGCACAAGATGTATCTTTTGGAAAACCTACACAAAACCCAGATGGGGCTTCTCTAGAAAAGGAAGATCAAATGAAATCCATAGAGATAGGGTTCCATGGTTTCTTGGGCACAGGCAATGGCATCAACAAACCCTAGAGCGAGGCAAGGCTTGGAGCGAGAGCAAGTCCCGCAGGATGCACAAATTCCCCTGAATCGCGAGCAAGGTAGGCCCCAAAAGGACCGACTAACAATCTCTGGTACCAAAAATTCCGGATGCCCACCAATGCGGAAAATGAATTCAGACATCAACCTCTTTTTCCATTGGTCCGGGAAAAAAACAATTTTCCAACAGGGCACGCTGGGCCTTCCTCCGACACCCCTCCAGACAAGTCTCAAATTGGCGAATGGCAGAAAGAACTACACCCTCCTTCAAAATAAAAGGGGGATCAGATCTCAGGAGATCCGAAGGAAACTCCTCGGAGGGCACCGCCTTAACATTCTTGCCAGGAAGAAAGGAAACCACAAAAATTTAAAACGTGTGAAAAACAAGGCCCACCTGCCCTGTCTAGGATTGAGTTTTGGCGATTCCAGATAAAAGATTCTTTTGGCCCCAAGGACCACCACCTGTGTTTGGCTCCCCAGCCAATTCCCCCACCTTCAAAAGCCCACTTCATGGCAATAACTCCCATTCCCACGCATAATTACGTTAGTGGGGAGAAATTTTGAGAGAAAAAGGCACAAGGTTACTTTTAGAGGTCTCTGGTTTCTTTTTGGGACAAAACGGCACCTGCCCCATTTCAGAGGCATCACCTCCACCTGAAATGGCAAGAAAACATCACTCCGTAGAAACAGGGCAAAAGTGAATCCTGCTTAAGTTCCTGAAACGCAAGACGGCCTCAGGAGGCCAATTCACCACACGAACCCTTTTCTGGTCAAATCAGTTAATGGTTTAATAATAACAGAGAAATTCCAATAAATTTTGATAAAAATTGGCAAAACCCAAAAATCTCTGAGACCTTTAATGAAGTAGGTTACTCAATCACAGATGGCCTGAAACCTTGACCGGGCCTTTCAAAACAATGGGGACAAAAAGAATCCCGAAATGAATCTTCGACGCCAAAAAACACTTTTGTCCCTTCACATACGAGCATTCTCTCTCAAAATCTGGAAACAAGTTCAAACGTTTCACAGAGATCCCAGTCATTAGAAAAAACAAGATATCATCCAAATAAACAATCAGAAACGTCCCAAAATCCCGAAAATGTCATTCATAAGGACTGGAAACAAAGGAGCATTGGAGCCCAAAGGGCTCACAAGGTACTCAAAATGCCCTTAGGGGTGTTAAATGCCGTCTTCCATTCATCCCCGGCTTAAATGCAATAGGGGTTTACGCCCCCCTGAGGTCAAGCTTGGTAAACCAAGTAGCGTTTTTTCACCCGGAAAACAGGTCAAAATCAAGGTAAGGGTATTGTATTTCACAGTAATATTGTTCAAGAGACATAATCAATACCGGCCTTAAGAACCATCTCTTTTGGCCACAAAGAAAAAACCCGGCACCTAAGGTGAAGAGGATGGTTATATGACCCTTCTCCAATGATTCCTTGATATAAGACCCATAGCGTCATGTTCAGGTCAGACAATTAAAAAGGCGGGCCCTTAGGGAATTTACTACCTGGCACTAATCAATACGCGTCATAGCCCTATGGGGGGGAAGGATAGATTTACTTTCGCTAAACACCAGGAAAAATCAAAAAAAAGTCAGGAAATCCTCACCTGGGGGAGGCAGAAAAAACAGGAGTGTTGGCACTAACAATTGGCCCCCAACTGGCAGACACAGTTTCCAATCCAAAACGGATTATGAACGTAACCAAGGGAAACCCAGCACTATAAAGTCATGCAGATTATATAAACCAAAAATTTGCAGCCTCCTGGTGATGGTTCAACCCTCATATCACCTGAGTAGAAAACTGGGGTTTATTCTAGCCAAAGGGGTGGAACGATCCCCAGTAAAGGAAAATAGACTTCGTGGGGATCAGGAAAACCCACAACTTTAGCAAAATCTAATCCAACAGGTTAATACGCCCAGAATCAACAAAGCCTGACAGAAAATGGGACCGAGAGATACAGAGTGCAGTTAATAAAAACTTGTTGAACATACCCAAAGACAACGAGCGTCAAAATGTCTTCCCCCGCTAGGGAGACTGAAATACTGAGAGGCATCACCACAGTAGAAACATACCCTTGCGCTTTCCCCAAACTCATGAGCTTCCCCAGACACCCTCCATCACACTGCATGGGCTCAGCAGCTGGCTCACAAGGCCAACACCCCACCTACTTCTCCGCTCACGCAAACCGTCAATTTGAATCGCCAATGAATAGAATCATTGGCCAAGGGGAAAGGGAATCCCCCCCATAACATCCTTTACATTATCCACAGACCCTTCCGAAAAGGGCCCCAAAGCGTCGTCATTCCATTTGGTCAGGACCCCGCCCACCTACGGGAATCCTGAAGTAAACTCACGTCATCAAGCCCCTGATTTATTCCAACAAGGCTTTTCAGCTTGTCAGTACATTAGGTCATCGTACAAAACCCAAAGCCTAAAAAAATCATCAACATATCAAAAACAGGATCCCCAGGTATCAGGGGAAAAAGCCCAATCCGAGGACGCCCGCAGGAGAGAATGATAATTTTAACCTGCTGCGCTGCGTTTCCTGAGGACTTGATTTTAAGGCAAGAAACAATTTACAATTTTTTTGAAATTCTGAAACTTAGCTCGATCCCCTAAAAACAAATCGGCATGGGTCCTAGGTTCCACAAGGCAACCTAGCAAGTATCCAGCAATACCCTGAACCTCAGTGGCAAGCTGATCCACCGGCCAACAACTGTGCAAACTCCTTGGGAGAAAAGATCCTCCCCACACCCAAATACCGAGGGAAAAAAAAAAAAAAAAAATGCAACAAACAGAAAAAATCTCTGACAATTTTTTCTTCCTTCAAAATTTTTTTTTCCCTTTTTGTGATACCAAACAATTTTTTTTGGCCGGTGATACTGTTATTTTACGTAGCTGAGGATGCAGGCAAAAAAGGAAATACACCAAGCATTGGAATCTATGAGATTGCAGTACCCTGACTAACCACCGCAACTAAGGCAAGCCGTGGACGTCCGGGGGTTTGGGGTCCCTAGACCCCTCTCACAAGCCTGAGAAACTAACACACCTAAAATAGAAATAGGAAACTATTGCCCGTAGCAGAACCCCAAAGATAATGAAACCCCCAAACATAATGGCGGTTAGACAAGAGAAAATACGACACGAAAAAATAGTATGACAAACGCTGGGGGCCCAAACTATTAAATAGAAAAGGACAGGAAGGGTACTTACTGCAACCCAAAAAAACCCTGAAAAAACACCAACTCTACAATTTCAAAATCCCCTTTGGATCACACGACCTCTACCCCTAAATTTGTTCTTGGTGTAACAAAAACACACCACTGAAAAAACTGGAAAAAGCAAAAGTACAAAACACAAGTGGCTGAACTAAAAAAGGGGCAAAAGCCCCCGGGGACCCAGAAGCCCCCCAGAATGCAGGACAAAAATGCAAAAAATAGCAAAAAACACAAAATAAGAAATTGTCTTTTTTGATGCAGGAGATGCAGACACGACACAGCGGCACAAGGGAAATGGAAAGAAGGTTTCAGACCAGAACAATTGATCACGGCAACCCGATGGGAAAATGATTCCCCTTAAATAAAGACCAATCATAACACCTGATTCCCGTCCCCAAATCCTCATAGTACGCTTGTAACCACCGAGGGACCTCTCTCAGACTCATCTCAAACCCCTTAACAACAGGTAACCTGCAAAAAAGAAAAAAAACTTAAGGGGAATTGCTCACCTGGAATGGTTGTGGAAGTCACAACCACGCATCCAGAAAGTAAAACCGGCTCTGAATCCACAGTACAGCAACAACCTTCCACCCGCAACACTAACGTTTTGGCTTCAGAATCTTGTAATGGTATGTAGTACATTCAATAGCTTCTTGGCTTGGGTGCGATGAACATACATGGACACAGGTTTGATATAAAAAGCCTGATTACCCCTTTATAACAATTGGCAGAAATAGTCACACGTTTGCAGACACAGAAAAGGAGACACAGCAGGCCAGGCAATCCAAGCCAGCAATCACTCTCCAATTCAGATTCAGGATCTTCTTCTCTGTTACCGTAAGTCCATGCAAAGTGGGTTTTTTCAAAGAGCAGGGTTCAGAGCCCACAAGGCTTCAGATTCCTCGTAGGAATAGGGGTACGGCCGGCTTAAGGAGTCAATCACAGGTTTACTGCGGCTAGATTCTGAAGCACTGATTGCTCGCTGTGGCTGCTTAAGAAGCAAAGGAGAGAATCAGGGCGGGAACATGCAAGTGGAAACTCCCATTTTGACTGGGGCAAATAGCTGCAGCAGACAAAAGTAAAATGGCTGAGAACAAATGGTTTCAGGAATATATACATAGAACCTTACATCGACTAGGAGCAGTGAAATTTTTATGGAATCCTTTGTCTGAAACGGGGATACGTTCATGAAGAAGGCTACTCCAGTACAGATGGAGATGTGGATGGCCTCTACGACCCCCCTTTGGACCAGTGGATCAAGAAACAGAGCCTTTGGGGTCCTTATGGGTAAGTTCATTCAGGAGAAAAGTCTTTTTTTGCTTATCTCTTCCCCCACTTTCCCATCATTCTAGGGTACCATGCGCGCGCAGAATCCCTACGATTAACTGGGGACCAAAGGAATTACACTTTTTTCCGGAGAAACAGATGAGTCAAGGAGTTTCAACTTGCCTGTTCCTAAAGACCATGTCAGTCCCTAACTACCAGTGTTTTCCAGGACAAAGTGGATTTTTTGGGACAAAAGAACCGATCCTTCCCCTCACCGTATATGATTTCCAAATTAATTATTGCCCGGGCCAAGAACCTTTTGGAAGATCTACCCCCCACAGGGCCCGAGAAAAGCTTTGAAGGTTTATATGACGAAAATTTAGCCAAGGGCTTCATACCCCCTCTTCATTCCCGCGGTGCCCCACTTCTTGTGAAGAAGAAAAAGGGATCTCTGGACCCTGCATAGACTATAGGAATCAATAAGGTTACTTTAGAAACCGTTACCATTGCCTTTAATCCCTGTTGTTAGAATGCGGCATGCCAAATTTTCTCTAAACTGATCCCGTGGGGCCTATAACTTGGTCCGTATAGACCTGGGGATGAATGAAGATTGCTTTCAGGTCCCCCTAGGACACTTTGAATATCAGTTATGCTTTTGGTCGAGGTCCCCCCGCCCCACCACTTTCCAACATCGTGAATGATATCTTCAGGATCTCCTAATCATTTTGGTGATTTATCTGGTGATTTCTAATTTTTTTCTAACTCCACAGAGGAACATCAGGACATGTGAGAATGGTCCTTAGAACGCCTAAGAAAAAACCATTCTACATCAAGCTTGAAAAAATGTGAATTCCATAGGACCAAAAAATTCAATTTCGGGGTTGTACTTTTAGCAAGGGTTTTATATGGATGGAAGCAAGCCCAAGCCATCAAGGATTGGGCCAATTCCTAGAAATGTAAGGAGGTGCAGCGTTTCATCGGGTTTTGCCAAATTCTTAGAGTTAATAAGAATTTTTCTGAGGTAGTGTCACCTATCACCCAACTTCCCCGGGGAAACATCCCTAAGGTTCTCCTGGACCCCCGCAAAGCCAGGAAGGCTTTTTTTTCCTTTTAAAGGTAAATTTACCACCGCACCATCTTAGTACATCCCACCCCGGAGCTTGCCTTCATAATAAGGTGGGTGTTTTCGACTGTCCGTTGGGCTTTTTACTCTCTCGAGAAAGGTGAGGAAAAATTTGTTCTTGCATTTTTCCCTTGTTGGGCCTTCTTTTTCCCCGCAGTTTGTCTTGCTGGAGGAAATACGATGTGGGGCAATAGAAATTTGGTTGGCCCCATTATTGCAGCCTTCAAGGAAATGGAGACACCTTCTTCAGGGAGCTGCACGCAATATTGTCCTAAACAACCATGTAACCTTGAATTTATCGGTGGCTAAGTGCCTGACTCCTGCCAGGCTCGCTGGAATCTTTTCCTAAACCAATTTTAATTTTGTAATTTTTATAGACCAGGTCGCGCAATGGAAAGGCTGATGCACTTCTCTAGGATTCATTCAGCAGAGACACGTCCACTTACTCCTCCTAAGACTATTCTTCCTGACTCTAGATTCCTGGGAGTGATTCATAATCAAGACCTACTTAAGGACATCAGGAAGCATACCATGCGGATTCTTTTTGGCTCAACCCCCAAGGGACGTAAATCTTGTCTTTAAGAATGGTGTGTGGATTCAGGGACAACGTCTGTATATACCTGAAACAGTCAGATTGAGAGTATTGCAACTCATCCACGATTCCAAGATACCGGGCATAGGGGAATTCTAAAGAAACAAGAATTTCTTTCTCGTTTCTTTTGGTGGCCCCACTTACAGGAAAGATGTCTTAAACTATGTCACTTCATGTGAAGTCTGTGCAAGATGCACAAACACCCGCTCCTCACCAACTGGTCGTTGCAACCTCTTCCCACCCCGTCCCGCCCGTGGGGATCCATTTCTATGGACTTCATTGTGGAGTTACCAACCTCTCAAGGGAAGAACACCATTCTAGTGGTGGTTGATCGTCTAACAAAGGCAGCTCATTTTATCCCTTGGTCGGCTTACCCACTGCAAAACAGACATCAGACTTGATGATTAAGAATGTGTTTCGCTTACATGGAGTACCGGATGAGGTCATTTCGGATCGAGGGATGCAATTCACTTCAAGGTTTTGGCAAAATTTTCTGTGGCAGCATTGGACATTAAAGTAAACCTTTCTTTGCTTTTCATCCCCAGACTAATGGACAGACAGAACGAACCAATCAGACCCTGGAGCGTATCTCCGCTGTTTTATCTGCCACCTACAGGATGATTGGGTGGATCTACTTCCACTGGCTGAGTTCTCTTTAACAACTCTCAGAGCGCCTCCACTAAGCAGTCTCCTTTTTACTCCAATCTAGGTTATCATCCTAACATTCTTCCTCGATTTCCCACAGATACGCCTTTGCCGCAGTGGCTGAAAGAATCACTTCTTTACAAAAGAATATGGATCTTCTAAAGGAAAATCTAGAATTGGCTCAGGAAAGGTACAAGAAAGCAGCAGATAAATTTCGTAAACCTGCACCAGCTTTCAAGGGAGGGATTTGGTGGGCTGTCAACCAGAAATCTTAAATTAAAGATTCCATCGTCTAAATTGGGACATAAGTACATTGGACCTTATAAGATCAATAAAGTATTATAAAGTGCTGTTGCTGTCGTCTTCAACTGCCCAGAACTATGAGAATCCACCCTGTCTTTCATGTATCCCTACTAAAGGCGCAACACCCAAATACGTTTCCTGGACGTTCTTCTCCTTGCCCTGACCCGTGCTGGTCGATGGTCCAAAGAATTTATGGTGGAAAGGATTCTAGATTCCAGGTTGTACAGAAATCAGTTACAATATTTGATTAAATGGCAGGGCTACCAGTGGAGGACAACTCATGGGAACCAGTCAATAATGTAAATGCTCCTCGCCTGCTCCGCCAGTTTCTCAAGGTACCCTGACAAGCCTGGTCTGAGTCATCCGGAGGTTGTCCCTAAGGGGGGAGTAATGTAAGGTTCTTTGTCTCTGTTGACAGTGTTCCTTGAAACTCAGTTTTCCGTCGGCCATTTTTGCTTTCTGTCTTTCTGCAGCTCTTGCCCTCAGTTAATATGGAGTTTCCGTTTTCATGTTCCCGCCCTGATTCTTCCTCTTGCTTCTTAAGCAGCCTCAGCTGAACAATCAGTGCTCCTGAATCAGCCTCAGTCAGTCTGTGACCTGACTCCTGGAAGCCTTGGACTTGTACTCCAGCTATTCCCTACTGAGGAACCTTGGAACACTTTTGGACTCTGGAAACTGCTGTTTGGGTGAATCCATGTTTGCAGAGGAATTACGGTACAGAGAAAGAGATCCTGAAACCTGCTTTGGAGAGTTAATTGTAGTGCTTGAAGTTACTCTGGCCTGCTGTGTCTCTGTCGCTGTTCCTGCAAACTGTGGTGAACTTTTCAGCATGCTTGTATGAAGTAATACAAGTCATTTCATTTCAACCTATGTCTCCTGTGTTTTCCTCGCACCCAAGCACAAGACGCTATAGGAACTGTACACTATACAGACACGACTGCTGTGGCCTGGTATTATCAGGCTGGCAAGCAGGGTGTGACTGAGCCACCGGAGGGAACCCTCCGGTGGGCCCCAGCTCCTGGGTGGGGGCCCTGATTTGAAAGGATAGGTTCGCGGGGCAGAGGGGGCGGTGGCCCCGGGCCCCGCGCTCTGAGGGGGCCCATCCGGAGCTACGCTACAGTTACATTCTGCGGCAGAGCAGGAGAATCGCTCTCCCTGCTCTGCTGCCCGGCCGCTATGGGGCCTGAACAGGCGGTGGGGGGGGGCCCGGTGCCAGCAGTGGGCCCCACACCCATATCGGAGGGGCATCTGTATCGGCATCCGCGCATACAGCTGACCGCAATAGAGAGAGAAGGAGCGAGCATCTTTCTCCCATAATCCCCCTCTCAGCGTCTGACAGCGGGCGCGATGACGTCACCTGCCGGCGCCCGCTGTCAGACGCTGAGAGGGAGAACAGTGAGCAGCACAGGAGCTGGGAGGTGAGTATTGTTTTTTTTTTTTTTTTTTTAATGGGGGTGCATTATACTACAGAGGCTGTATAGGGGGGGTGCATATAAATACAGAGGTGTAATATGGGGCTGCATTATACTACAGAGGCTGTATATGGGGGCTGCATTAATACTACAGAGGCTCCATATGGGGGTGCATTATACTACGAGGCTGCCTATGGGGGTGCATTATAATATAGCGGCTGCCTATGGTGGTGCATTTATATTATAGACTCTGCCTTGGGGGTTTATTATAATATAGAGGCTGCCTATGGGGGTGCATTATACTATATTGAGGATTTATCTGGTTACTGTATGGATGCTATCTAGGGGGCCATCATACAGTGTTGGACCCATTAAATAGTTTGGGGACATTAAGAGGTCAGTATATATCCAGTGAGGGGCATTATTCTGTGTATAGGGAGATGTACAGGGGGGAGACTTGGGACATTATTAAATGTAAAGTGGAAATTATTGTTATAGGGAGACTCGGGTTACTGTGACGTCAAAGGGGCACACAGGGCAATTATTGCATTATTACAGTCTAGGGGACAAAATGTGGCACTGTTTTCAGGGGCACTGCACCCGGCATTACTATATTCTAGAGGGTGCTTTAGAATTAGATGTCACACAAACCACACAGAGGTGCAGTAATAGGGACACATACGACAGCAGCAGCTCAGTATTGGGGATCAGGTGCAGTAATAGGGACACATACGGCAGCAGCGGCTCAGTATTGGGGTATCAGGTGCAGAAATAGGGACACATATGGCAGCAGCGGCTCAGTATTGGGGTTCAGCAGGATGAGGAGTTTTGTGCAGGTTGAGAATAGTCCAATTGGTGACCGTGACAGTGCTAAAAATATGAGAAGTGAAATGTGTCTTTGTTGTAATCTCTGCAGTCGAGTCCTGGCTGGAGAAGTCGTCATGACGGTCTGGGCCAGATGGAAAAGACATGAAAAAGTGAACAATTTCCATTAGAAAGAACATCAGCGGAAGTCATATCTATACCTGTGCTGTAATCTATTATATGTTTCTGTAGGACTGGTATTATTTACCAAGACATATGGCGGTGATATCAATATTGGTTCTTTTATATAATAGATTTTTTTTTTGGCAACAGCGCGGTCATTTGCTGAGGTTCTCTGGTTAGGGGCCCACTCAGAAGTTTCGCCCCCACTAAACCAAAACCCCTAGCTACGCCTCTGGCTCTCTCTCTAGTCTTTCTTTCTCTTTCTAGTCTTTCTCGCTCTCTGTTCTTTCTTTCTCTCTCTGTTCTCTCTTTCTCTGTTCTTTCTTTCTCGCTCTCTGTTCTTTTTTCTCTCTGTTCTTTCTTTCTTTCTCTCTCTCTTTTCTTTCTTTCCCTCTCTTTCTTTCTCTGTTTGTTCTTTTCTCTCTCTCTCCTTTCTTTCTCTCTCGCTGCTCTTTCTTTCTTTTCCTCAGTACCAACCCCTGTGCCCATAATGCCAGCCACTGTGCCCTCATTACCAGTCAGTGTGATCAGCAGTGCTAAATGGAACGTTGGGGCGAGGGATATGGGTGTGATTAGTTGTGAAATGGTGTGGTCGGGGCGTGGCCTAAATTTTGCGCGCCGCAGCCTTTAACCCTCTTTCTGTCTTCAAAAGTTGGGAGGTATGCTGTATGACCTCCCTACAACTTCTGGGCATGCTCCTGATGAGCGCGACGGATGGTCCCCTGAGGGATCTCCTCCCACACCTGGACTAAAGCATCCCACCAACCTCCTGGACAGTCTGTGGTGCAACGTGGCATGGCCTAAAATTTGCTGCAGCAGGCACAGCGTGCCACAGCCTTTGTCCCTCTTTCCCTTCTTCAAAGGTTGGGAAAGTATGATGGTGGGCCCCAAGAATAATTTTTCTCAATGACAGCTCTCAATTATAAACTAGCTTAAAAGTGACCTTTCAATTTCAAGTGGCTTTAACCCCTTTATTAACCCATTCACCACCGCTACAGGGCAATGGGAATAGACGGGCAAAGTGCCAGAAAGGGCCAAATCTAATTATAGATTTGCTTCTGGGTGTCTGGGGCAGATGTTAGTAGCCGGGGGGGGCCAAAATAATGGTCCCCTCTCTGGGCTATTATTATCTGCCCCCACTCGCTGGCTTTGTCTGTCTTGGTTGCGAAAATAGGCGGGAGCCCACGCATTTTTTTTCAACAATTTTACACCTCATATATATATATATATATATTTCATTGAATTTGTGACACATATATATATATATATATATTATATATATATATTGTAACATTTCCAGGGGATATAGCTCTAGGATCGCTGTCTGGGTAGACAGAGTGACACGAAAACAGTTCATTCAGACAGCAGTTCTGATGAAAACTGGCCGCAAACCAGCTTTATTAAAGTCCACACAAACAGATAAAAATAAAGCAAACAGAAAACCTGGGCTTGTCTAGCCATAATTACACATAGAACGAATTTTGCCCTGTCTATCCGGGTCCCGGCCTCTACCAGCCTGACCAAAACAACACATATGATATATGTTACCAGTATGAGTTTCACAGATACTCCTCCTTGTGTCTGAAGGCACCTTCAATGTCCAGACTTGAGAGAGATCCACTCCTATTCAGCCGCTATTCGCACGGATTTCTCACTGAGACTACTCTGTGTCCGGGGTACTTCCTGCACCCAGACTGAGATAGCTCAAACTCCTGGAGACTGCTTCTTGTGCCGGGACAACTTCCTGTGTCCAACTGAGCCAGCTGCCACTCCTGGAGACTGCTTCTTGTGCCGGGGACCCTTCCTGTGTCCAGACTAAGCGTGCTCTCTGACTGTGTTCCAACACACCTACTTCTGGTCTCCTAATTAACACCTGAGTGATTTCAGGCCTGAGCTGCAAGTGTTATGAATGTAAGGTGTAGTGACTAGAGTTGAGCGATACTTTCCGATATCCTAAAGTATCGGAATCGGAATGGTATCGCCGATATCACTAAATATATCGGCGATACCCGATACCGATACCGGAAGTCCCATGTAAGTTATGGGAACAAAATATCGCAACTAAAAAAAATCATTCTTTCCTTGTAAACACTAAATAACACACATAGAATACATAATATATATATACATGTCATTGTGCTATATATAAATTATGTATAGTTTATACACTTCTACATAGTAAAATATCCTCTCATTCAATTGCCGGGAAAAAGCCCTTCAGTGAAAAGACAGAAGCACCCGACATGAAAGACCTTGGTGTACATAGGGGTTAACCATGTCTTTTCATGTCGTTTGCTATCTGATTTGCACAAAACAATTAAATCAGACTATGTGTGCAAAATTTTTCACACCTGTAGGGTTAATTAAAGGTGTAAATTCGTTTGTAAAAAAAAAAAACGGAACTTTTTTTGCTACGAATTTACACCTTTAATTAACCCCTACAGGTGTGAAATTTTGCACACATAGTCTGATTTAATTGTTTGTGCAAATTAGGCTGGAGTCACACACAACCACAAAAAATCGGTCCGTTTTAGACGGTCGACAATCGGATCAAAATAAAAACATCACACATCCTTCTGGCATCCGATTTTCCTTAAAGATGCGATTTTATCGCATGTGTGTGTACCTTGTAACATCCGATTTTCATCCGACTTGCGAGATTTTCTCGCAGGCTTGCAAAACTGACATATAATGGATCCAAAAAGAATAGTATTTAAATGCCCAAAAGAAAGAATAGATTAATACACATATAATTATATATATATATATATGTCATGTGACATATATATATATACTATATTTATAGTTCTTACACTTCTACATACTGTTATAAGCCGCTAATTCAATTGCCGGCTTCAGTGAAATCACAGAAGCCGACATGAAATATACATTGTTTCCACACATTTAACCATTAATTTCCTTATTTTTATATATGTTTGAAACATACATTACAGATAATGTGTGCTAAATTTCAGACAGTAGGGGTTAAAT
The DNA here is from genome assembly GCA_033576555.1 of Oophaga sylvatica. Lineage (NCBI taxonomy): Eukaryota > Metazoa > Chordata > Amphibia > Anura > Dendrobatidae > Oophaga > Oophaga sylvatica. The sequence goes on from JARQOD010008449.1 coordinate 18,582, forward strand.
TTAAAGGTGTAAATTTCTTTGTAAAAAAAAGGATTTTTTTGCTCGAATTTTTCACTTTAATTAACCCCACAGGTTGAAATTTTGCACAATAGTCTTTTTAATTGTTTGTGCAAATTAGGCTGAGTCCACCAAACCACAAAAAATCGGTTCCTTTTAGACGGGGCAACAATCGGATCAAAAATAAAACATCACCATCCTTCTGGCATCCGATTTTCCTTCAAAGATGGATTTTAACGCATGTGTTGTACCTTGTAACACATTTTTTATCCGACTTGCAGATTTTCTCGCAGGCTTGCAAAACTGACATATAATGGTCCAAAAAAAATAGTTTTAAATGCCAAAAAAAAAGAATGATAATACACATATAAATATATATAATATATTAAATATAATATATATGTCAGGGGGCATATATTATAATTCATATTTTATAGTTCTTACCATCTCATACTTTATACCGCTAATTCAATTGCCGGCTTCAGGGAAATCCGAACCGACATGAAATGAACATGTTTCCCACACATTTACCATGTAATTTCATGTTTTTATTATGTTTGAATACATACAATTACATGAGTTATGTGTGCTAAATTCAGACCATGTAGGGGTTAATTAAGGTGTAAATTCCGTTAAAAAAAAAAATGCGTGGGCTCCCGCTTGTATTTTCTCTCCACCAGACAGGACAAAGCAAGCGAGTGGGGGCAGATAATAATAGCCTTGGGAGGGTACATTTTTTTTGTGCCCCCCCCTGGCTACTAACATCCTGCCCCCAGACACCCCAGAAAGGGCAATCTATAATTAGATTCGCCCTTTCTGGGCACTTTGCCCGTCTATTCCCATTGCCCTGTAGCGGGCGAATGGGTTAATAAGGGGTTAAAATGACCTTGCCAATTGAAAGGGTCACTTTAAGCCAGGTTAATAATTGATAGCTTGTCTATTAGGCCAACATTCAAATATTAATCCTATTGTATGAAAAAAATCAAACACACACACTTTAATAAAAATATTTAATAAAATAATCCACATTTTTTTGACCATATTTTTTTTCCTCTAAACCATTTCCTGAATAAAATAAAAAAAAAAACAAAATTAACTTACCAATCCGTTACTCAGGTCCCCGGTGTAATCCATCAGAAGGTTAACAGGTTACAGGTCGCGGAGCTAATAATCTGTCTCAAACCGTATTCCCCTGAATGAATAAGTTCCTCTCCCCGAAAGAAGGATAAACATGAATGGAGCTTAATTGATTTATTGCCAATTTAACGATGCCTACCTAAAGGGAAAGGGACACAATCAATTAAGCTTTCATTCATGAAACACTCCCTCCTGTCCCAGGAGGAACTTTTCATTCATGACTTTGAGCTGGGCATGCAGATTATTTTGCACTGCTTGGCTCAAAGCTAGTTAACCCTTTGTGAAGGTTACAGCGGGGACGTGAAAAATCGGCGGAAAGTTAAAAAATTTGTTTTATTTCTTTTTCTTTATTTAGGGGGACAAGGGGCTTCGCCCGGATTTAGTGTAAAATAAAATAAGTCAAAAAAATGTGTTTTTATTTCATTAAAATTATTTATTCTTAAAGTTGTGGTTTTTTTTTTTTTACTTCAAAGGTTAAAATTGAATTGTCTAATTGAAGCTATCAATCATTAACCTCCTTAAGGTCACCTTTCAATTGCAAGGTGACAGTAAGGTGAGATTACCCTTCGCCACCCGCTACAGGGCATGGGAAAAAAAAACGGGCAAAGGGGCCGAAAGGGCAAATCAAATATTATAGATTTGCCCTTTTGGGTGTCTGGGGGCAGATTTAGTAGCCAGGGGGGGGCACAAAAAAATGGCACCCTCCCTGGGCTATTATTATCTGCCCCCACTCGCTTTGCTTTGTCTGTCTGGTGGGAAAATACAGGCGGGAGCCCACGCATTTTTTTTAAAACGAAATTACACCCTTTAATAACCCCTACAGTCTGAAATTTTGCCAAATAACTCTCTAATTGTATGTTTCAAACATTTTTAAAAAATACATGAAATTACGGGTTTAAATTGTTGGAAACAATGATTTTATGTCGGCTTCTGTATTTCACAAAAACCCGGCAATTGAATTAGCGGCTTTACATATGTGAATCTAGGAACTTAAATATATGTTAATACATGGACAATGACTGTATATATATAGTATGGTTTTTTGTTTATTATTCTTTTAGTCTTTTTTTTAAGCGTCAGTGTGATTTTACAGTATAGGGGGGATGAATTCCCGGGGGCTTTTCAAAAAGGACACCTGCGTTTTTCATCGCAAGTCACACAGGTGGTCCGTTTGTAATCAATTTTTTTCATCGCTCCCATAGACTTGCATTGGCGATTTCGACCCGAAACGGTCAATTCGCAGCAGCTGCGATTGTACCGGACGTTTAAAAAACGGACCACAAAAAACTGATACGGGAGCTGCCCATAGATTAACATAGGGTGATGCAATGCGAATTTCATGCTTGCATCGTCCATTTTTCGCCATTGACTCCCGGCCTTAATAGCAAAGGACATGAAAGCATGGTAACCCTATGTCACCAAGTGGATTTCATTACCCCACAGAAATGACACTTGGTGTACATAGGTTAACCATGTCTTTTCATGTCCTTTGCTATCTAATTTGCCAAACAATTAAATCAAATTGTGCAAAATTTCACACCTGTAGGGGTTAATTAAAGGTGTAAAAATTTGTTGTAAAAAAAAACTTTTTTGCTACGAATTTACACCTTTAATTAACCCCTCAGGTGTGAAATTTTGCACACAAGTCTGATTTTAATTTTTTTGTTGCAAATTAGATAAAAGGGGGGGCCCCATGAAAACTGTTAACCCTATGTCACCAATGTCATTTCATGTCGGGTCGCATTTTACAAAAGCCGGAATTGAATTACGGTTTATACTATGTAGAATGTATAACTACAAATATAAATTAAAATATATTATATGTGTCCAAATTCAATGACATTATAAAATATATGAGGGTGAAAATTGCGAAAAAAAAATGCGTGGGCTCCCGCCCTATTTTCGCAACCGACAGACAAAGCCATAGTGGGGGGATTAAAAAGCCCCAAGAGGGCCATTATTTTTTGCCCCCCCCTTACTAAATCTCCCCCAGAACCCCAGGAAAGACAAATCTATAATTAGATTCCCCTTTCTGGCATTTGCCCGTCTATTCCCTTGCCCGTAGCGTGGCGAATGGGTTAATATGGGGTTAAAGCACCTTGCTATTGAAAGGTGACCTTAAGCCAGGTTAATAATTGAGAGCTGTCAATTAGGCAACTATCAATTATTAATCCATTCTGAAATAAAAATAAAAACACACAACTTTAATTAAAAATCATTTTAAGAAATAAAGACACATGTTTTTGACCATCTTTTAAAATTTTTCTGCAAAAACCATTTCCTGTAATAAAAATAAAAAAAAAAGCAAAATTATTCTTACCTATCCCGCACTCGGTCCCACGGGGGTAACCTTCAGAAAGGGTTAATGTTTACTGCAGGGACCGCACTAATGCTGCAGCCCCACAGTAAACCCCAAATGAATGATTTCCTCCCTGCCTGACAGGAGAGTAAAGGCGGGTAACATAACGATACACCAGCGATCCACAACGATATGCACTTGCAGGATCGGGTGTTCGTACATGATCGGCTGACTGCCAAACGGAGCGTCTGGGAAGCCCCACTGCGGGAACATCGTTAAGGGCCCTCCACAACGATACGCTACCGAGATCGCTGCTGAGTCACTAGTTTTTGTGACGCAGCAGCGAGCTCACCAGCGATATCGCTGTGTGTGCATTCAGCGCGACAGGCCCCCCGCCGGGTATGCGGATCGTCCCCAAAAAATTCGGCCCTTTTTTTTTTATCCTGGTTTCCCCCGACGGCACGATCGCTCGTGTGCAGGGGGAGCCACGATCCCCCCTGGTAACCAAGGTACAAGCGGGTTTCCAGGACCGCGCAGGCTTGGAAACCCGCTGTGTACCTTGGAAACCAGTCCCTGCATCAGGGGCGCGGTACCAAGGTACACACGGGTTTCTAGGCACAGCCCCGCGCCCCGGAAACCCCTTTGTACCTTTGGTTTTACCACGGATGCGGTCTCCCGCCTGCAAGCAGCGAGTGTCCTTCGCGGGGGAAACCGCGATCAAAGGTCCGACATTGCGACGTCACGTACCCCCGGGGGGGGGGGGGGGGGGGATCTCTAATGTCAACACGCAAAATTTCGTGGTGAGCTTGCTGCTGCTCACAAAACAAGTGACTCAGCAGCGATCTCGGTCGATATCGCTATGTAGACGGGCCCTTAAGTGGAAAGCTTTGATTTGCTTTCCACTTTTCAATTAAGGTCACCGGGACACAATCAGTGACGTCAGAGGGAACGATTAACAAAAATAGGGGTTCCCTTCGAAAAAAAAATGGCTGGGGTCCCCCCTATTTTTGTTAACCACCAGGAAGCAGACCGCTGGGGCCCCTGGATTTTCAGGCTTTTAGGACCAAGACCATGGACCTTGCCAGCCTGATAATACCAGGCCACAGCCGTCTGAAATTCTTGCTGATTAACAAAAATAGGGGATCCCCTCGAAAAAAATTGGCGGGGGTCCCCCCTATTTTGTTAACCAGCCAGATGAAGAAAACCGCTGGGCCTGGATTTTCAGGCTGTTAAGGAGCCGATCCATGGACCTTTGCCAGCCTATAATACCAGGCCACACGTCTGTATATTTGGCTGATTAAACAAAAATAGGGGATCCCCTAAAAAAATTGGGTGGGGTCCCCCCTATTTTTGTTAACCGCCAGATGAAAAAAACCCCGCTGAGGCCGGATTTTCAGGCTGTTAAGGAGCAAGATCCATGGACCTTGCCAGCCATAATACCAGGCCCACGCGTCTGCATATCTTGGCTGATTAACAAAAAAAGGGATCCCCTCGAAAAAAATTGGCGTGGGGTCCCCCCTATTTTTGTTAACCACCAATGAACAACCGCTGAGCCGGATTTTCAGGCTGTTTAAGGACCAGATCCATGGCCTTGCCACCTAAAATAACCAGGCCACACAGTCTGAACTTGGCTGATTAACAAAAATAGGGGATCCCCTTTGAAAAAAATTGCTGGGGTCCCCCCTATTTTTTGTTAACCACGATAACAGACCGCGAGGCCGGGTTTTTTTTCGGCTGGTAAAGGATCCAATATCCCATGGACCTTGCAACCTGATAAATACCAGGCCCAGCAGTCTGCTTAGCTTGGCGGGTTTTAACAAAAATAGGGGTCCCCCGAAAAAAAAAAACGGGTGGGGATCCCCCCTATTTTGTTAACCAGCCAAGAAAAATGAACGCGCGGCCTGGTATTAAAAGACTGTCAAGGCCCATTTTTTGGCCCTCAACACCTGATAAACCAGGCTACAGCAGCCCCCTTTGGCGCATCAAAAGATGTGCCAATTGGGCCTTTACCCGGTCTTCCCACTTGCCCTGTAGCGGTGGCAAGGGGGTAATAGGGGTTATTGTCACCGTTGATTGCACGGTGACAATAAGCCCGGTTAATAAGGGGGGGGGGGGGGGCGCAATAAACACCATCCATTTTAACCGAAAGTTATTAAATGTATAAAAAAAGACAAAGCAAGAAAAAAGTCTTTTAATGAAATTAAAAAGACAACACGTTTTCATTTCTTTTATTACTCTCTCATTCCTGGACGCCATCGATTCCTGTAAAAAAAAAAAAAAAAAAACAAACCAACATATACCACCGTCCGACGCAGTCCATAAACATTCCCACACGATCCAGCTTGCTACATCCAATGACAGGCAGAGCCTGTCATTGCCAACCAAGCAAACCCGATTACCTGCTTCCCCCGGCGGGGCGCATCGGACTGACTGCTTTCGGCCCCGGGGTTCCCACATCACGCATTATCGCGGAAACTGCATGTGCCGCCGGGGAAAAAGATGGCGGCCATAAGCAGTGCGGACGTGACCGCCGGAATCTTCTGCCGGGTAAGGCCGCCCGACCCTGACAGACCCGACCGACGGACACTACAGTGACATGACAATCCCGATTCCGGTTCCGATAGACAAAAATCGGAACTCGGAATCGAATCCATACAGCCAATACGGCCGATACCCTATTCATATCGGAATGCTCAACACTATTGACCTTTCTCACCACTAGGTCTACAAACCACACACCTCCCTTATACCATCAGTAAAAGTAGCTAGGTGAAATTCACCCCCATTCAATAACATCTCTCACGTCTCACATATCCCCCCCTCTTCTCCAACCGGAGTGCTGTCATCCAGACCGGAGGGCGGTTAACAATCCAACAGAGACATGAACTTGGACCAGTCATGGGCCCCCCCATCATTCATTTCACCACGTATTTGTATCTTCACCTGAGGCATAGCCAACATCACTTTCTCTTCATCGAAACTCCGTAAACCCGACCCTCCCCCGGCCTTGCCTCGCGGGCCTCGGTACCTGCACGTTTTCATCTTGACCTTAGGGCCGGGCCAGTTTCGATAATTGCCTGGCCAGAGAAGTACGACCAGGGCAGTCAGAACACCTCTCTGATTCTTCCCAGAAACTCTCGTACCCCTGTTTTTGGGGCCTGACCCTGTGTCACAACTCCAGGAGGTTAGGGGTTTTTTCACCTTTCTCTAATTCCCCTGAACCTTTTTTAGCACATCTATTTTTAAATACAGTTTGTTTCATAAATTCTATTTCACAAATTTTAAAACCCGCCATGGCTCTGACCATTTTGACCCACTGTTCCCCAATTGGCACTGTAAGGAAGCGATCGTTTTTCTTTTTCGGTCAAATAACTCCTTTCTTGACAGGCTCTTCTGGTAGAAATGCCCAGAAGCCCTACCGTCAGTCTTACATTCGCCTTTCGCACCATTATGGCCCAATATTTCCATTTATTCCGCTTTCAATTCTCCTTGATCGGCATCTGTTATCGAACCCCCGGATTCTTCTCTTCCACCACGTTCTCATCCCATCGGGCCCCGGGTCTGTAGCGGCAACGGAGTGACACATCGCTTTTCCCTTTATTGGGCGTGGCTCGTGTACCCCTGAAGGCGCCTTGGCTCACCAACGCAGCCCGTGTCTCAAAAATCTCATTTGTGATTTTCCCCGATCCTTGGTATCACTCGGGAACACTCGGGGCCCGGGCGCCGAACTTCCAGCCTGAGCTTCACGAGTTGTAGTACGATGAGGCATTGTTTGGTGTCTACCACTTCTATGGTTTTTCCACCTCTGAGCATCCCTTCAGAGTCCTTGGCAGATCAGACCACACCACCCCACAACTTCTCATCTTCAACACATCCATTGTGCTGTGTTCTTTCAGGTCCTGCCTTTAAAGCTCCCCTCCCTCCTTTCACCTTAGCTTCGCCGGGAACCGGGGCCAACTGTAAAACATCTCCTGCCATCTTCTGTTGGCTGTAGGTCACATCAGTTTCTTTCGGACTCTCAACCTCCTTCTACCATGCCTTCCTCATTTGCACTGGTTGCTTTTATGGTCATCAGATGATTCACTACACTACTGACCTGTTATTTTACGGTAGCTAGATGCAGGTAAAAAAGGAAATACACCAGCGTTGGAATCTATGAGATTGCAGTACCCTGATAACCACCACAACTAGAGGCAGCCGGGAGCGTTTTCCACGATGGTCCAGACCCCTCGCCACCTGAGAAACAACTACACCCTAAAGATAGAAATAGGAAACTATTGCCCCGGACAAACCCCAAAGATAATAAAAGCCCCCAACATGTAATGGCGGTTAGACAAGAGGAAATATGACACAGAAAGAAAAACAGTATGAGCAAACCTGGGGCCCAAACTTCCAAATAGAAAAGGACAGGAAGGGTACTTACTGCAACCCAGAAAACCCTGAAAAACACCAACCTACTAATTTCAAAAAACTGAGATCACACGACCTCACCACCTAAATTAGTTCTCTGGTGAAAAAAACAACCACTGAAAAAACGCAAAAAAAAAAAGTACAAAAACACGGGCTGCTAAACGAGGGCAAAAGCCCCCGGAGGGGACCGAAGGCCCCAAAAGTGCGGACCAAATGCAAAAATATACAAAAACACAAAATAAGAAAATTGTCTTATTTGATAGCAGGAGAGCAACCGACACAGCAGGGGGGCCCCACAAGGGAAACTGGGAAAAAAAGGATTCAGACCAAAACAATTTGACACCGGCAACCTGATGGGAAAATGATTCCCTTAAAAAAGACCAATCGTAACACCGATTCCCAATCCCACTGTACCGCTTGTAACCACCAGAGGGGGCCTCTGCCAGAACTCATCTCAACCCATTCACAACAGACCCCCCCCTTGAGGAGGGTCACCGAACCCTCTTTGAGCAACCAGGCGGTCAGGATGGTTTTTATGAACGCACGGATAAGTCTCCAGCATGGATGTCCGAAGCAAACACCCAAGAATTATCTTCCGACCATAACCTTCCATTTTTAACCAAATACTGGAGTTTCGTCAGAAAAACGAGAATCCAATATTTTCTCAACCACATACTCCAGTTGCCCTCAACCAAAACAGGGTCAGGAGGCACAGCGCAGGAAACACTGGCTCAACAAACCTCTTCAACAAGGACTTGTGGAACAGTTAGGATCTTAAATGTCCCTGGAAGAAGCAAACGAAAAAAAAGATTAAAAATTTCCATGAATCTTATAAGGCCAAGAACCTAGGCTTAATTTAGGAAAAACTACTCTCAAGGAATATTCTTTGAGGACAACCAACCAAGTCCCCCCCCCTTTAAACCGAGGACCATCATCCTATGCCGGTTAGCAAACCGCTGGGCCTTCTCCTGAGGGAAGGGACAACCTCTCCACTACCGGTCCCAAATTGCCTGCATACGCCAACAAAAGGGCAACACCTGGACAGACAAAGCCTCCGCCTGCCTGAAGAAAATCGGGGTGAAACCCAGAATTACAGAAAAAGGAACATCAATGGCGGCTACCCAATTATTAAGACAAACTCAGCCAAAGGCAAAAAAAGCCCAGTCACCTGATCACAACACAAAGCATCTTAGATAATCTCCAATGTCTGGTTTGTTCTCTCATTTGACCATTGGCTGAGGATGAAATGCCGAGGAGAAAGAAATTGAAACCCGTTTAGAACAAAAGTCCTCCAAAACTGGAAACAAACTGGACTCCTCTGTCAGACACAATGTTCTCAGGAATGCCGTGAAACGAAACCACCGGCTGAAGGAACAACCACCATTCAAGGAGGAAGGAACTTGGTATGGCACAAGATGATCATTTTGGAAAACCTATCACAAATTACCCAGATGGTGGTCCCTTCTCTGAAAACAGGAAGATCGGAATAAAATCCATAAGATTGGGTCCATGGTTCTTGGGCACAGGCAATGGCATCAACAAACCACAACGAGAGCAAGGCTTGGAGCGAAGCAAGTCCCGAGGACTGCACAAATTCCCGACATCGCGAACAAGGTAGGCCACCAAAAAAAGGGGCCACTAACCAAGTCTCTGGTACCAAAAATTCGGGATCCCAGCCAATAGGAACAATGAATCTCGAATCCACCTTTTCCATTGGTCCGGGACAAACCAATTTTCCAACAGGGAGCGCTCGGGCCTATCCTTGACACCCCCCGGAAAACAAGTTCAAATTGGAGGAGATGGCGGAAAAAACTACCCCCCTTCAAAATAACAAGGGATCGATAGTCAAAGGGTCCCAAGGAAACTCCTCGAAGGGCATCCGCCTTAACATTTTTAGTGCCGGGGAAGAAGAAAACCACAAAATTAAAAGGGTGAAAAACAAGGCCCACCTGGCCTGTCTAGGATTGAGTCGCTTGCAACCAGTAGACCAATTCTTATGGTCCTAAGGACCACCACCTGATGTTTGGCTCCCTCCAGCCAATGTCTCCCTCTTCAAAAGCCCCTTCATGGCCAATAATCCCGATTACCCACGCAAATTCGTTCAGTAGGAGAAAATTTTCGAAGAAGAAAAAGGCAAAGGGTTACTTTTAGAGGTCCTGGACTTTTGGGACAAAACGGCACCTGCCCCAATTTCAAGGCATCAACCTCCACCTGAAATGGCGAGAAACATCAGGCGCCTAGAACAGGAGCAGAAAAGAATCTCTGCTTAAGTTCCTGAAACGCAGAGACTGCCTCAGGAGGCCAATTCCACCACATAAACCCTTTGGTCAAATCAGTTAATGGTTTAACATAACAGAGAAATTACCAATAAATTTACGATAAAAATTGGCAAAACCCAAAAATCTCGAAGAGCCTTTAATGAAGTAGGTTGGACCCAATCACGATGGCCTAAAATTGACCGGGTCCTTTTCAAAAAATGGGGACAAAATGAATCCCAGAAATGAGATCTTCTGACGCCAAAAAGACACTTTGATCCCTTCACATACAGAGGCATTCTCTCTCAAAATTGGAATACGTTTCGAACTGTTTTTCACATGAGATCCCATCTTAGAAAAAATCAAATATCATCCAAATAAACAATCAAACTTTGTCCAAAAATCCCTGAAATGTCATTCTGAAGGACTGGAAGCGGGGAAGGAGCATTTAGTGACCCAAAAGGGGGGGCATCAAAGGGGTACTCAAATGCCCTTCGGGGTGTTAAATGCCGTCTTCCATTCACCCCCGTGCTTAATGCAATAAGGTTAACCCCCCCCCGAGGTCAACTTGGTAAACCAGTAGCTTTTTCACCCTGGAAAACAGGTCAAAATCAAGGGAAGGGTATTGATATTTCACATAATATTTTCAAGAGACAAATCAAACACGGCCTTAATGAACCATTTTTTTGGCCAACAAAGAAAAAAAACCGGCACCTAAGGGTGAAGAGGATGGCTGTATGACCCTTCTCCAATGATTCCCCTTTTATATAAGACCCATAGCGTCTGTTCAGGTACGACAAGTTAAAAAGGCGACCCTTAGGGAATTTACTCCTGGCACTAATTCAATAGCGCATCATACTCCTATGGGGAGGTAAGGATGAGATTATTTCGCTAAACACATCAGAAAAATAAAAAAAAAAGTTCAAACATCCTCACCTGGGGGGAGGCAGAAAAAAACAGAGTGTTGGTATTAACACATTGGACCCCAATGGTTTCAGCACGATTTTCCAATCCAAAACAGGATTATGGACTGTAAACCAAGGAAACCCAGCCGAAATTCAGCAGATTTATAAAACCAAAAATTTGCAACTCCTGGGACAGGTTCAACCCTCATATCACCTGAGTAGAAAAACTGGGGTTTATTCTCAGCAAAGGGTAGAATCGATCCCCGTAGGGGAATAGACTTCTGTAGGGGTATCAAGGGAAATCCACAACGTTTTTGCAAAATAAAAATCCTCAGGTTAATACTCTCCAGAATCAACGAAAGCCAGCAGAAAAATAGGACAGAGAGCAATCAGTGACAGTTTAATAAAAACTTACTGAAAACTACCCCCAAACAACTAGCGTGCAAAACTCTTCCCCGCTTAGGGCAGACTGAAATAGCATGAGGGCATCAAAAGTAGAAACATACCCATTGCGCTTTCGAAACCATGCGCTGTGCCCAACACCACTCCATCACCTGCATGGGCTCAGCGCTGGCTCACAAGGCAACACCACTCCACGCATACCTCCTCCGCTCACGCAAACTTGTCAATCTGAATCGCCAAGACATAAACATTGAGACCAGAGGGGACAGGGATCCCACCATAACATCCTTTACATTATCCGAAGACCCTCCGGAAAAGGGCCCCAAAGCGTCGTCATTCCATTTGGTCAGGACTGCCCCCTACGGATCTCTGACAGTATAACTCAGCGTCATCAAGCCCCGATTTAATGCCAACAAGGCTTTTTTCAGCTTGTCAGGTAAGCTATCATAAATAACCCCAAAGCCTGAAAAAATACTAAATCACTCAAAACAGGATCCCCAGGGTCAGGGAAAAAAGCCCAATCTGAGGATCGCCGCGCAGGAGAGAGAGACAATTTGAACCTCTGCGCTGCTTTTCCTGAGGATTTTAGATTTTAAGGCAAGAAACAATTTACAATTATTTTGAAATTCTGAAACTTAGCTCGATCCCCTGAAAACAAATCTGGCATGGGGGTCCTGGTTCCCAACAGGCAACCTAGCAAGATAGCAGCAATACCCGAACCTCAGTGGCAAGCTGATCCCACGGCCAGACAACGTGCAAACTCCTTGGGAAAAAGATCCCCCCACCCCCAAAACGAGGGAAAAAAAAAAAAAAATGCAACAACAAAAAAAAATATCTCTGACAACTTTTCTTCCTTCAAAATATTTTTTCCCTTCTGTGATACCAACAATTTTTAGGGGTGATACTGTTTGTTACGGTAGCGAGGGTGAGGTAAAAAAAAATACACCAGAGCATTTTTGGAATTATGAATTGCAGTACCCTGCTAACCACCACAACTAGAGGCAGCCGTGGAGCGTTCCTACGATGGTCCAGCGCCTCGTCACACCTGAGAAACTAACTACACCCTAAAAAGAAATAGGAAAGCATCTGCCCCGGAGAGAACCCCAAAGATAATAAAAGCCCCAAACAGTAATGGCGGTTAGCAAGAGGAAATACTGACACAGAAAGAAAACAGTATAGCAAACGGGGGCCCAAACTACCAAATAAAAAGGACAGGAAGGGACTTACTGCAATCCCAAAAAACCCTGAAAACACCAACTCTACTAATTTCAAAACACCTGAGATCACACGCCTCTACCACCTAAATTATTCTCTGGGTAACAAAAACAGCAGCCACGAAAAAACTCAAAAAAAAAGTAAAAAAACCCAGTGGGCGGACTAAATGAAGGGCAAAACCCCGGAGGGGACCCTGAAGGCCCCCACAGAATGCAGGCCAAATGCAAAAATATAGCAAAAACACAAATAAGAATTTCTTTCTGATGCAGGAGATGCAGACACGACCAGCGGCTACAAGGAAACTGGAAAGAAGGATTCAACCAAACAATTGCACCGGCAACCCTGAGGGAAAATGATTTCCTTAAATAAGACCAATCATAACACCTGATTCCCCCAATCCTCACTAGTCCGTTTGTAACCCCAAGGGGAGCCTCTGCTCAGAACTCTCTCAAACCCATTCACAACACTGACCCCTTTTTCTCAGCCCATCTGGCTCATGCAGGGCTATACATTCATTTTCATTCCATCCGCTCACTTCAGGGTTATACAATTCATTTTTCTTCATATCCTGCTCACTTCAGGGTTTACATTCATTTTCATTCACATCCTCTCACTGTCAGGGTTTAAATTCATTTTCATTCCATCTTGATCTGGAACCTTATTTAACATGTCCACCACACATTAACTTCACCATTGGTCCCTCAATATGGACTTTTGACAACCCCCCCAAAACTATACTTCTATATAGCTCAGTACTAGGACTGACTCACGCCTCTCCCTGGACTTCATTTCCCTATACAATGGCTTTGTCCATGGCATATGAGGAAACCTCTCCTCAGAGCCGGCCCCTGGGAAACCTCATTTTAGAAACAATCATAATTTTTCCTGTGCCGTTAAGAGAGGGGTCTCGCCCTGCTCATTCTCAAAATTGCACAGGACACAGGAAGTAAGGGGACACCGGTTCCCGAGAACCACTACCTCGTCTCCCAAACACACCGCAAAGGAACTTATCCCACCACACACATTATTTCAACACATTATCATACTATGATCAGTACATCATCAATCATGGTCACATCATTATCAATCATCATACCATCATCATTATCACATAAGTTTAACGGCCCACTACATGTTTCCGCCCCTGGGGACTGCGCACCCTCAGTAGGGCTTATCACATGTCCATCAGAAACATTCCCCCCGAACCCTTAATCGGGGAAAGTCTTACCCCAATATGGGGGGCCCCCCCGGGTTCTTCACTACCCCACTTCATATGAAACCTCCCCGAGTTTGGGGACCAAGCCATGGCAGTCTTGGGTAACTTTGGTGTCCCATGGTGCACACCAACTCAGGTGCTTATCGGGTTGATTTTTCCATCAATCAGGCTGTCACTACGGAAGTCACTGGACTCCTGAGTCCAAGAGGGCCTGGCTGGGCGTCCATTTACACCCACCGGGACCCCTGTGGTCCAGCTCTTCCTGGGGGACACACACACAGGTTCTGCGCAGAGAGAGAGGGATCTCCAACATCACAACCATTTGGCTCCCCCTCTATTGGACAGTTGGCTGCAATTTTTCACGCCAGCTCCAACACTGTCCATCAACTCTCCCACCCACAGTCCCCTCGGGCCTGAACCCCTTATCGTACCCCCGTCCCCAACACTGGAACGTCTTACCGCGAAGTTTCAGCTCCGGGAACTCCGAAGTGCGACCTCTCAACGAATGTACCTCAGGAGGACGTGCTTGGTGTAGCGGTTCACTATCACCTTTTCAACTCCATAATCAGCCTGCTGACTGCAGCTCCAACGACTCCAGTCAGAACTTCCCCGGCCGGGGGTGTCACCGTAACACCCACCGGGTAAGAATCCCGCTTTCAGCTTGCCATAGTTTGGCTGTCCTGCCGCTCAGGTCAGCATATGCCCCTTTGGGCTCCATCAATAGGGGCGACCTCATGGCCCATTCAATAGGGGCAATTCTCCTTCTCTGCCAATCTCCAAACCTAGTGAGTAACCTCCACATCTCACGGGTTCATCTTTTTTGGGCCGCTTACCGCCCCTTTTTTACAGCGGACAATGCAGGTGTTTGAACATTACTTTGGACGATGCCCACAAGTTTTTGTTGGCGCAACCTCTCAAAAAACAACCGGTTTATTCCCTTGTGCTGCAGGAATTGCTGCTGGGGGCCCGCGCAGTGCTGCTGGTGCTGCAAAGGTGCGCGCTCCATGCTCGCGCAGGCTCCGGGGCCGGGCCAGGTACTCAAAGTCCCTCCTAGCCGACTTATCTGTCTCAACCACGCATCTTATGTTGCACATTAACTTGGGCCCCTTTGTTCAAACAGCGCCTCCATGCTGTATCCATGCGTCAACTTCCTGTCTCAACAACGGCAGTCTTCAATAAGACAACACACTTACATCTTTTCCACAGAAAAATTAGCTCTTCTGGCAACACTTTTCTTTTTTTTTTTTCTCCTGCAAACCTATTAGGGCCCTGCTCTCCAAGAGCTCCAATAGACATTTCTCTTTTGCTGCTGCACACTCCACAGTCTTTTTCCACAACAATTCAGCTTTGGTGTGGAGACACACTTTTTTTTTTCTTTTGCAAACTCTATTGGGCTCGTTCTTTAAGACGCTCCAATCAACGTTTCTCTTGACACACTTTTTTTTTTTTCCTGCTGATTCAACAATTCCCTTTTGCGTCTCTAACCACTGTCCCAGCACATTCCAGCACCAATTGTACCGCCCACTGTGCTGCCCCACATTCTCCGCCAATTGTAACATTTCCAGGGGTTATACCTAGGATGCGTCTGGGTAACAGGTGACACAAAAATTCATTCAACAGCATTTCGATAAAACTGGCCGAAAACCCTTTATTAAAGTCCACAGCAAACAATAAAAAAAGCATAAACAGAAAACCTGGGCTTGTCTAGCCACTAATTACACATAGAACGATTGCCCTGTCTATCCGGGTCCCCTCTACCAGCCTGACCCCCAAAACAACACAAATGATAATGTTACCAGTTGGAGTTTCACAATACTCCTCCTTGTGTTGAAGGCACCTTCAAGCCAGACTTGAGGAGACCACTCCTATTCACCGCTATTCGCACGGATTCCACTGAGACTATCCTTTGTCCGGGTACTTCCTGCACCCAGAACTGAGAAGCTCAAACTCCGGGAACGCTTCTTGTGCCGGTGTATGTGTGCATTGCCACAAGATCGTCGCGGTTGAATTTTGACTTCTCACGCTGAGCTGCTGTTTCTTTGTGTTTGGCACTAGGGAGTTAATTCTGTCTGTGCTCGGTGCTGGGACTGGGGGGTTTCTCCCGGCTGCAATTGATTATTTTGTTGATGGTTTCCTTTAAATTCCTGGTTGCTCTTGGGGAGTTCCAGTGAAACCTTTCAGCAGACCACAGATAGGAATAATTCTGAAACTTTAGTTGTGAGCCCTTGTTGTTCTAATCAACTTGGTTAGAGTTTATTTCCCAGACCATTTTATGTTCCTTTGGGTTTGAGTGTGTATGAAGCAGGGTTATCCTGTCTGTCTTAATGTCAATCTTGTATTTAGCTGAGTCAGCCCATATCCCTTTGGTGGTAGTCGGTCCCTTCTTTAGGACTGATTACGGGTTCGGGTTCTGATAGGAGACAGGGTTAGGTTGAGACTTGGACCTCTGAACCATTACCAGTACCTCCAAGGTGAGGGATTAGTTAGGACCCCCAGTTTAGGGTCAGGTTAGATCCCGGTCCCCTTTCCGTTTCAGTCTCAAGTTCAAATTAACCCTGAGTTCAGCAAATCGTTCAGGTAAATCTATTCTATACTTACATGTGGTTGCTTACTTTTGTTGTATAGAGTGTTGTTCCTGTATTAATAGTTTCTGACATTGTATAATATCATTAGCACGTACATTTTCACTGGCCCTAAAAATTTTCTCCAGTTACCATGGACCAGTGCCCACTGGCTCGCAGTTGCAGGGATTATCCAGGAGCTGAGGACATTAAGTCCAAAGTTTTGTCTCCCCTGGGCAAACCAGAGTTGAACCTAAAGTAGCTCTCCCCCGGGCAAGGTTCACTGTGGCGAGACAAATTTTCCCTTCCGGGAGGATGTAAATTGTATTTTCGGCTTCGACCCATCATCAGGAGGAGGAGCAGAGAGTGGGAATTTTATCTCACTTCTGCAAGGGGCCCTCAATCCTGGGCATTTTCCCTTCCCCGGGCCCCGGCTCTATGTCGTAATCAATTTTTTACTGCCCTGGGATTGGTATATGATGCCTAGATGGGTCCTCTTGCGGCAAAATTA
>JARQOD010008450.1:0-35488 GCA_033576555.1 Oophaga sylvatica
GCGCTCCCGCTGGGTAAGTTTTCGCTATGTGGCACCTTTTCTTAGCGATTAGCACTTTTGACCGCAAATCGTTAAAAACCTAACGGCGAAACGCCGTTAACTAAATCCTAAATGTGCCGCCTTACGATAAAACAATCCGCTACATCGCATTAGTTCGTCGTTATCGGATCGCTAGCGGGATTGTTTATGTGGCAACCTTAAGTGCGGCCACATTTAGGATATATTTAACACGCTACGCCGTTACGATCTTCTTAACGACAAGCGGCCCAAAAGTACCGCTAAATCGCTAAGAAAAGGTGCCACACTAGCAAAAATTACCCCACGGGCGCCGACGGAAAATAGGTCCAACGATTTCCGCGCGAGCGAGATCCGCGAAGCTCTCCTGGCAATCCGCCTGAACAAACAACCACTAACGGACCTAAATAGTGACGTTTTTTAGCGTCCCGTTAGCGTATTGTTCAGTGTGGCATACCCTTTAGTGTTCAGTGGAGTTTCAGCCGTTAGCTTCTGTCCCAAGGACAAGCAACATTCATCTCGGTCCCGGTGGACTTTGGGAGGAAACTGAATCTGTGCAGCGGCCTGGATAAGCACCATTAATTCCACAACGCCACAAGTGCTAAGTTAAAGCGGGAAGCAGGGCGAAGGGCCAGTGGAGAAGATAGAGAAGTGCTTTAGTATTGGATTGCCTGCACTAAATTACCGGACACCGACCGAGGCGTTGCTAAGTTTCAACTTATAACAAGATTACCGGAGGCACTGGACACAGGTCGCAGAGAGCAGCCCAAGTGTCAAACTAACCGAACGGGAAAACAGGAGCTAGCCTACAGCAAAATATAGACTTAAGGTACTGCCACACTAAAAAATCCCGCTGCGTCACAAAAACGACGCAACTAATGCATCGCTAGCGGGATTGTTTCTATATCCAATTCGGCCACATTTAGCGATATATTAACGCGCTATCCCGTTTACGATCTTTTTTACGACTTTGCGGGACAAAAGTACCGCAAATGCAAGAAAAGGGCCACACAGCGATTAATACTTACCGCGGGGCGCCGAGTAAAAATAGGGTCCGGAGCGATTCCACGACGAGCGAGACCAGCAGGAAGCCTCGCTGGAACTGCCGCACTGAACAAACACCTAACGGGTCGCTAAATAGTGACGTTTTTTAGCGATCCCGTAGCGATAAAGTTCATGTGGCATACCCTTTAGTTTTCACCACTTAAAGTTTCCCACCACAATGTTGGCCGGGGGCAGTTAAGCATTAAAACTGGAGATTCAGGTTAACTTCGCTTCAGCAAGTTGGGACTCACCACATTTGAAGTAAAGGGGGGCCCTCTAACCTGCCACGGTTACCCAAGTGCATTCTCCACCCCGACCAGCTCCCCGGGATCTACTAACCACTACCAGAAAAAGGGGAGAAAAGAAGCTATTTCGTGTGTGACGAATTATTATTTTAACCCTCATCATCATCACCATAACTTCCAGGGACCCGCTCACCTGGGGAACTACCACCCACTGCCCCCATAACATCCCCTGTGAAAGTCCTTATAGCCGCGGTTCAAAACCAGAACCACAGGTGGCGTCACAACTACCTATCCTAAATATCCCCTTAAAATATTCCCCATCCATTGACTGCCAGGGCCACTGACCAGCCACCGCTACCCGTGACAACTCCCATAGTTCCATGGCCCGGTTCCAACCCCAACCCTGGTATCCACAATTGTGGTGCGAGTCAACTAACTTTGGCGTCACGAACAGGATGCGAAACTTCAAGGTGACCCCTTGTTCCTAAACTGTTTATTTCATGAAAAAAGACTGTTTGCTGCTTTTGGGCCAAATACCCCATTTTAAAACCGCCAAGTTGGCGCCCTGAGCGCTTGGGGAAGAAGGTGGCGTGCATTCGTGGGCGGTACCCCCCCAAGGCGCGAAGATATGGGCCGCCCTCTCCAAGGCCACTACAATGTGAATCCACCCCACGCAAAGAAAACGCCTCCTCTTCATCCTCTAGGAAAGGGGGAGACCAAACCCGCCCCACGGAAAGGACCAGAATGTTTCCTGTGGGAATCAAGTGGTACCTGAGCGAGGGCGAAGGACAGGAGGATCTAGCCGAGGACCGGATGATGTCCAACCTTGCCGGACTGCCCCAGATAGGGAACCGACCCCCATATGGAGCTGCGGAAGGAGAACGAGGAGCGAGAAAGAAGCTCCAGGGTCGGCGACACAGGAGACGGAGAGACCGGCCAACCCAAACACAGCGCTGCTGTGGGACGCCATGTTTTCTCCCTCAAGCCAAGCGCCGTCTCCGAATTCCTGAAATCGCGCTGGAGAAGTAGGGCGACCGGGGGGCGACCACCGAAAGAGCGTACCTTCCCCACCATGGAGGCGGTGGAGGCGAAAGGAGGCTGAGGAGGTCCTGCCCGTTCCGGAGTGCCACCCGGCCAGGAGGCCGCAGCGGATTACCGTTCCCCGGGTGGACACCGGAGGGTTCCTGCCACGTGCCGAAGCGACTGGACGAGATGAGCGTATTGATACCACGTATGCCGTCCAGTGGGAAAGAGAGAGCAGTGTCGTGAAAGAAGCACGACGCCGGCAGGAGGAAGAGCGGAGGTGCAGCGGAACCGACAACGGAAGTATAGCGTTGGTCGTGACAAGGAGAGGTCCGCAACGACAAAGGTCCCCGAAGGAACCCGGCGGCGGGGCGTGGTAGAATTCCACTCCCAAGGGCGGGGTTTCATCCGGGAACCGGGACTCACCTGGGGTATTTGTGAGTCGCCGGGATTAGAGCCCCCCTGCCCAGGTCACCGGGAAGGACCAGTAAAAAAGGGACAATGAGCTATACACGGCAAAATGGGGTTTAAAGGCGGTATCCCTCTGTGTCCCCCTCGTCAGGACCCCGTCCCCGACCGGTAACTAAACACTACCGAAGCGTCCCCGTCTCGGCGCCCACAGCACCACCGACTCCAGCATCGCCCCCCTGCAGGCTTCGAATCTATTTCGCAATCGGCATCCCTTCTGCTACCCAAACCAAACCCCAAATCGCAATCTGTACAGCACCCAGGTCTCACCAGCGCTGCCGCCTAAACCGAAACGCGACCAAAATAGTACCCCGCAAAATTTTGGCACCGTAAACCAATCGGCTCTCACAAAAAGAAGCACCCGGCGTGCCCCTAGCGGTTTCGCACAAGGACTGTAGCGACCCAACATTGATACAGACACGACCTGTTTGTAATGCCTTAGAGAGCATCGCTTCCAGCCCCCGGGGTGGAAGACTAATTAGGTCAGCAAGAAAAGTGAAGACCGGAGGACCCCAGACAGGGGTTTACCGCAACAGAATGTATAAGTTTTGAAAGAAAAATTCATTTTTGCACTTTATATTATAACTGATGTTTTACATATTTTGGAATAGAATACCCGGCTGGGTAAAAGAGATTAAAAAGAATTTAAAAAGTTAAAGAATAAATGTTTAAATAATGTGCATGGTAGCATATATACCCGGTTGGGTACAGTAAAATTTAAAAATTATAGTGTGGATTTCTGAAATGAATCTTAAACATGAATGTCTTTTATTATGTCATGGACTGAGAGCTGAGGACGAGCCAGCCCAGAACTGACTTGTAAATATTTGCGCTACGGGGCACAATTTGGTTTAACATGAAACCCACACATTACTACCTCAAAGAAAAACCCATGGTGGGGCCCAAGTGAAGGTCTGCAATAAAGTCCTCAGCCCACCCAGGACCCACTGGGGTTTTTGGTGCGGTCCCCACAAGAATACTGCCATACTTAAAATATTTAAAAAAATGTTTTGATACTTTTTGTATTCTTCATTTAACAAAATGTAACGTTCAAGAATTCGTACCCCCGATGGGAAAAAGTTAATATGTTGTTGTTAAGCAAAACAAAATGTTCTTTTTGTCTTTTACAGCCCGGGAGTGTTGTTTTTACCAAGGGGGGATTGTACCCGCTCGCAGGCACACAAAAAGCCAGAATGCACAGAAGGTAACAGCAACCTTGATAGCATCACGCACTCACACTTTCGACCGCCCATCGAGATGAGGGGGAGTGACACGTGGCAGGAGTGTTTATCTGAGGTTTAGTCGGAGGGAGAGTGAAGAGGGTTAGTTCAGTCGTTAGCTCCGGGAGGCTCAGGAGGATCATCCCTTGGAAGTTTCCTGTCTGAGATAGTCAGATAGTTTCTCCGGGAGGCTTAGAGTGAAGTCATCCCCTGGATAGTTTATCTGTCGAGATAAGATCAGTCTGGTGGAGCTTAGGTTCAGTGGATTCACCTGTTAGCTTCGTCCCAAGGACAGAGCAGCCATTCAGCCGCCGGCGGACTTGGAGAAACTAGAAGCGTGCGCGAGCCTGGATGAAGCTGACATATTCCCAACGCCACAAGTGCTTAGTTAAAAGCGGGAAGCAGGGCGAAGGGCACATGGAGAAGAAGAAATGCTTTAGGTAGGATTGCCGCACTAAATTTGCCAACACCGGAGTCCGAGGCTTTTGCACAGTTTCAAGCTTAGTAACAAAACCGGAGGCATCGGACTACAGGCGCAGAACGCCCTAAGGGTCAATACGTAACCGGAGACAGGGAAAACAGGAGTCACCTGATCACAATATAGACTAAGTTTTCACCACTTAAAGTTTCCACCCAATGTTGGCCGGGCAATAGCATTGAAAAGCTGGAGATTCAGAGTTAACTTCGCTTCAGGCAAGTTGGACTCACCTACATTTGAAGTAAAGGAGGCCCTAACCGCTCCGGTTACCCGAATGTGCATTCTCCACCCCGACCAGCTCCCCGGATCTCGTGAACCATCTACCATAAAAGGTATGAAAAGAACTATTTCGTGTTGACTGAATTATTATCTATACCCGCACATCATCACCAAGACTTCCAGGGACCCGTCTCACCTTTGGGGGGACACCACCCAGCGCCCCCAAACATCCCCTTAAAGCCTTATAGCACGCGGGGTTAATTAACCAGATACCACAGGGGCGTCACGAACTACCTACCTAAATATCCCCTGTAAATATTCCCCATCGCATTGACTGCCAGGGCCACGGACCGAGCCACCGCTACCCGTGACAACTCCCTAGATTTCATGGGCTCGGTTCCGGACCCCCAAACCCCGGATCCACAATTGGGTCGGCAGTTATTCACATTATAGCACTGTTATTGAGCACTGTCTGACACTGTTATTCAGCATAATTGCCTGTTATTGAGCCCGTCTGGCACGTTACGCACTTTTGCACAGGTATTGAGCATGTCGGCACTGTTACTCAGCACTAATTGCACAGGTATTGAGCCGTCTGGCACGGTACCACAAATTGCCAGGATTGACACTGTCTGGCACTGTTACTCACACTAATTGCCAGTTATTGACCTATATTGCACGGTATTGAGCACTGCTGGCACGTTTTCAGCATTATATTGCACATTATTGAGCACAGTCGGCACTGTTACTCAGCACATATTGCCCGCTATTAGCACTGTCTGGCACTGTTATTCGCACTATATTGAACGGTATTGAGCCAGTCTGGCCTTTATGTGTGCCCTGGTATTTAAGGACACGACCAGGAGGAGATGGAGATGTAACGGTTAAGGGCTCTACATACACACAACACTTAACACACCCACAGGAGTGTTCAGGGCATTAGTCACCGGACCTGGAGGAGGAAGGACAGAGTCTACTCGGGTGGCTCAGAAGAGTCACCCACCTGTGGCATTTTAGAGAAGGAGGCCAGTAAGGTGAGCCAGATTACCCAGCCTGGTCAGACTGTGCCCCACTGGCAACGGACGAGACAGCATTGAAGTGTGAGCAATCGAAAGGCACAGTGGAAGGAAATCAAAGTCTTTAGGAGAATATCCTGCACATTGTCAACCGGTCCCTGGGGGCCGAAGCGTCACAATAGCTTCACCATATGGTAAAAACCAAGCTTCGGACCTTAGTAACAGAAAGCGCCTTGAAGTGTCATACGTAACAGGGTCAGGTGGAATAGGAATTTGACTAGGCCAAGCAAAAAACCAGTTTCATCACTGGAAGCTCCACCACAAAACTGACGGGCACACAGCTTTGAAATACTGAAGTTTCGGAGTGAACTACCTTTATGCTGGTTGGACCATCACATTGGAAAAAAGAGGCCCCTGCCTTGCCAAACCTTGCCTCAAAACCTCCCCATCAACCCCATCAGCCTCCCTGGACCTGCCTTACCATCTTACAATAAAAGGGAAGGAAAGACGCTAACGGTGTGAACTGATTATTTAATTGCATGCCTGCACAACCCCACCATAACCACGCCCCTGAGGGAAGAGTCCCACCTTAGGGGACCCGACATCTAGCTGCCTCACCACCCCTCAGAGATCTACAGCGCGCTGGTACAAAAACCGGAGACTACAGGTGGCGCACAAACGATAAAATCAAATCCCCTGTAAATATTCCCCCCAACATACGCCAGACCGCCAGGGACACAGACCCGCCACCGCTACCTTGACAAACCCCAAACTTCCGGGCCGGTCTGAGTACCCCATTGCCCTGGTAATCCACATTGTGGTGGGGTCGTTACAAAAACTTGGCTCACGAACAGGATACGAAACTTGCAGCATTGAGCCCTGTGTCCTGTGGAGTTTTTTGGTAAAAAAAGACGTTGCTATTGTTTGGGGGCCCAAATACCCGCCATATTTGCCACCAATTCGCCCCTAAGGCCTGGGGGAAGAAGGGGGCGACCAAAGAGCCGCAAATCTTGGACACCCCCCCCGCTCTGACCACGGCGGTCCTGCAACGGAAAGTGAACGCCTACATCAAGCGCCTGCGACGAAAGGTCCTGTCCCACTGCGTGCCTGTAAGTACGCCTGAAACCGTAGGCTCCGTTTAACCAAGGGCGCAAGATTCACAACAACCGCTGACATGCGCCCCGGCCGGAGGCCCCAATCCTGCCCGCCTGGAAAATTGTAGCGCCAGAAGGGGTGCGTCCACACCCAGTCCGGTAGTCCCGATCATTGCCACTAACCTTCCATATAGCCAGGGGCGAAAGGCCCCCAGTACACGGTACCAGGCCATTACAGCATCAAGCGGGTTACCACCTAGAAAAGTACTCCATGCCTAGAACAAAAAGCTGCTGTGCAAAGGCACTAACTGGCGCTGGAGAGGGAAGTGGAGACTTGGGATACCTTTGATCAGGAGTCGTACCTGCGATCTTCCTTAAGCTGCATGCCATATTTGAAGACCGCACAAAAACGGAATCTCCGATGGCCTTCTATCACTGTTCACAACAGCCAGGTGACAGCATCCGGGACTACGCTTGCCGACACAAGAGCCCTGAAAGCTCTTAAAACAGATTAATAATTTTAAATGCTATCGATGAGAATAAAATGCTGAAAGAACAATTTTATACAGGGATTGAATCCCAAGCGGAACGCAGAACTGTAAACTGGTGGTCCTTAGATCATCCGGATGCTACCTTTGATGCCCTAAAAGACATGGCAAATAAAAGGCTGCGGCCCCTGGGCAAACCTGAAGTGGCAACCCAACACATCAGGGTGAAGTCACTCTGGAACCGGCAGTACCCCCCTTTTCCCCCCCGCTAGTGGCAGAAACCAAAACGCAGGCGACACCCCCTAGTGAATTGGATTGTCTGCGCTCAGAGGTGCGCCAGCTGACTAAAAATCTGGCTGCTGTGATGAGTGCCCGCAGCTGCGAAAGAGGAGGAAGGGAAGATCTTGTTAGCTGACTGCCCAGAAGACGTCCCGTGGATGCACCGGAGAAAAAGAAGACGTCGCCCCCCCGGAGGAGGACAAACGCCACCCCCCGGGAGCGACCTCTGATCAACACCCTCCTCGTCGAGAGATCATCTGTTACCGATGCAACCGGAAAGGTCATATGTCCTCCACAGTGTCCTTTAAACGGGCAGAACCTGGGTCCAAGGGCCAACACCCAGGAGAATACCCGTCAGGCCCCTTAGACTGGAACCGCAGGTATGTGGGTGGGCGACCCTACCTGTCTATCATCTTAGATGGTATTGCAGTTCCGGCATTGTTAGACACTGGGTCCCAAGGACCCTAATACCTGATGCCCTATAACTAAGTTCTGGTCTATGGACAGTCCTTAAACCCCCGAGCCCTGACTTTAAACCGTGTATGCTTCTAAAGGTCTTCCTGTAGAAGTACTCGGGACAAATGTGTAGATGTAAAGGTGGGCAGAGAGGAGTTGAAAGACCAGGGGCTTCTGGTAGTAAAGACTGCAAATGAGAAACGGTTTAAATATAATTTTGGCACTAACATTATCGGAATTGTTGGGGAGAAGTTTGTTCTTACTCCAACAGCTCGCTGAGTATTGCCCGACCAAGACAAAAGGGAGTATCCAAAGAGAGATCCGGGCCCTGGTGTGTCAGCGCAAGCGAGCTTACAGACGGCGAAATTGGTAATGTACGGGTCACCGACTCGATCCTATTGTGATACCCCCAATGAGTGAAATGATCATCTGGTGCAGGGCAGCCATAGGTCTGAGAGGACAGAATTACCAAGCGTAGTAGAACCCCACCATTCAGAACATAGCCTACACTTATGACTGCTAGGGGAGTAGTAGAAGTGGTGAATGGAAGAGTACCGTACGCTTCTCAATTGGGGAGATGATGAGGTAAACTTACCCCGTTATGCAACCATTGCTAAACACATGCTGTCGACAATAATCTATTCTTCCGGCTGAGTCCTTAGACTCCTGTCAAATAGCGGGAGACAATGACCCAGCAACTCAGTGGCGAATGGTGTCAGCAACTCCATGTTTGGGACGGACACCACTCCCGCTCACCAGAAGCAAGAGGTATTACGGGTGGTGCAAGAGTAGCCCAAGTGTTTAGCAAGCACCCATTGATTTGGGGTAATTAAGGGAGTCCAACATCATACCCCTACAGGCAGTCATCCTCCCATCAAGGAGCGGTATAGGGCCTATACCCCCAGCCCATTATCAGAAGGCTAAAGAAATGTTGCATGATATGAAGAAGGCCGGGGTGATAAGGGATAGTTGTAGCCCCTGAGCACCCTTCTAGTTCTAGTTAAAAAGAAAGATGGTAGTATGAGAATGTGTGTGGATTACAGGCAGGTGAACCGCATAACACACAAGGATGCATACCCGTTACCACGCATAGAGGAATCATTAGCTGCTCTGAAAACGGCTAACTACTTTTGTACCCTTGATCTGACTAGTGGTTACTGGCAAGTGGCTGTGGCTGAGGAGGATCGTGAGAAAACGGCTTTCACCACCCCAATGGGGCTCTGTGAGTTCGACAGAATGCCGTTTGGGCTCAGTAGTGCCCCAGGAACATTTCAGAGAGTGATGGAGAACTGCCTGGGACATCTCAATTTTGAAACCGTGCTGCTATACCTAGACGACGTCATCGTGTATTCCAAGACTTATGAGGATCATCTGAAGCACCTGGCAGAAGTATTCGAGTCCCTGTCCAGGTACGGGATGAAATTAAAACCCTCAAAATGCCATCTACTCAAACAGAAGGTACAATACTTGGGGCACATCGTCAGTTCGGAAGGAGTAGCGCCGGACCCAGAGAAAGTCACTGCCATCCAGAAGTGGCCGGAGCCGAAGAACCTTAAGGAAGTGCGACAGTTCCTGGGACTAACGGGTTACTACAGGAGATTCGTGAAAGATTACACGAAGAAGGCAGCTCCTTTACAGGACCTCCTAGTAGGACAATCCCTAAAGAGCAGAAACCCTCCCTTTAATTGGGGTAAGGAACAGGCTGAAGCATTCCAAAAGATGAAAGAGATCCTTACAGGTGATGAGATCTTAACCTATCCTGATTACAGCCAACCGTTCCTGTTGTACACCGACGCCAGTAATGAAGGGTTGGGAGCAGTTCTCAGTCAGAAGCAGAATGGCCAAGAAAAAGTCATCGCTTATGCTAGCAGAAAACTCAGGCCAACTGAAAGGAATCCGGAAAATTATAGCAGCTTCAAGCTGGAGTTTCTGGCGCTGGTCTGGGCCATTACTGAAAGATTTAAGCATTATCTGGCCTCCAATCGGTTCACTGCGTTTACAGATAACAACCCGTTAACGCACCTGGAAACTGCCAAGCTGGGTGCCATGGAG
The DNA here is from genome assembly GCA_033576555.1 of Oophaga sylvatica. Lineage (NCBI taxonomy): Eukaryota > Metazoa > Chordata > Amphibia > Anura > Dendrobatidae > Oophaga > Oophaga sylvatica. The sequence goes on from JARQOD010008450.1 coordinate 10,098, forward strand.
CAGCGATGGATGGCTCGGTTGTCCAATTACCAGTTTACTATCAAGTACCGGGCAGGTCGAAAGAATGCTAATGCTGACGCGTTGTCCCGAAGGCCGCATGACTCTGACACGGAAGAAGAATCGGACGACCTGGAAGAAATTGAGCTACCTGCGTTCCATCGAAATGGGGTAGTCCACGAGCATCGAGTCAACAGAAAGCAGTATGGTGCAACATTAAATCCTTTACCCCATCACGGCTGGAAAGAGACTCAGGACAGTGATCCAGTGGTCAGCCGCATCAAGGAGTTGTTAAGACAGGAAGGTTCCTCCTTGGAAAAGGATGCACCTATGTCAGCAAAGCTCCTGTGGAACGAGAAAAGCAGGTTGTTCCTATACCGTGAGAAGTTGTGCAGGAGATACGTCAACCCCAGGACCCACGAGATGGTCTGGCAGATAGTGGTCCCCAAGGCAGACGTCCCAATGGTGTTGGAAGCATACCACGATCAAGCAGGACACTTTGGCTGGAGAAAGCTGGAGACCCTGTTGAGATGCCGGTTCTACTGGGTAGGGATGCGCAGCTCCATTGAGAGGTGGTGTCGGAACTGTGGACCCTGTGGTCTCAGAAGAAAGGACTACGGTAGTCAGAAGGCACCCCTGCAACCTATCCGGACGACTCGTCCCCTGGAGATTGTGGCCCTGGACCACGTCAAATTGTCGCCAAGTAGATCTGGATACTCATACGCCCTGACCATGGTGGACCATTACTCCAGATTTCTGGTGGTTGTTCCAGTTAAAGATCAGACCGCAGTGACGGCCGCGAAAACCTTTCAAGCAAGCTTCTGCAGACCGCATGGGTATCCGGAGCAAGTATTATCCGATCAAGGACCTGCTTTCGAAGCTGATTTATTCAAGGAATTCTGTCACATGTACGGGTGCAAGAAAATTAGAACAACGCCATACCACCCTCAAACCAACGGTCTTTGCGAAAAAATGAACCATATTGTCCTTGACTTGTTGAGATCCATACCGTTGGAAGACAGAAATCGATGGCCGGACTTACTACCTGATTTGGTTGACTTGTATAACCATATACCTGTAAGTTCCACTAACTGCACTCCAGCCTATCTTATGAGAGCAAGGCCCGGAAGACTACCAATGGATTTAGAACTTGGAGTGGTAGAACCGGAGGCAGACGACACCATTGAAAACTGGGACATCAATCGGCAAGAGCAGTACAGACGAGTGCAAACCTGTGTAGAAGAAAGTCTCAACAAGGCACGGGAAAAACAGGAAGATATTTACAACAGGAATGCTCCTGCCAAACCTTTGATGCCTGGAGAAGTGGTATTAAAAAGGAAAAGGAAAATGCACAAATTGGATAACCAGTGGGAACAAGAACCCTACGTTGTACAAGATTCTAAATATGACAACAGAAAAGTTTGTATCATCAGTAAGGACGGAGGAAGAACAATAACCACTGTGTCCAGAGACCATTTGAAATTGTGTCCAGAACCCTTAAAGCTTTGTGAAAAGAACCCTGTCATCAATCAAGAAGAAAGAAAAGAAGAGGTAATACACACGGATCTGGGAGATTTTCCTGCGGATTGGCCCAGACTGGGAGATGCTGTAATAGTTCCGGTGTTGCAGTTTTATCAGCCACAAGAGGAAGTTCTACCTCCAGTTGTGCCCGTGGTGCCAGTTGAGTCCGTTCAGGAGTTACCCATTTCAGCAACACCTCAACCTACGGAATCTCAAGAAGGATCATCTGAAGCAGCGCCCCATACTATGGGATCCCCTGGTGAAGCTGACTCACACCGCCCAGCCATCAGTACGCTTGCCAGATCCATAGAAAGATTGAGGCAGTTCTATAGTTTGCCGTTACGCAGTGCAGACAGATCACAACTTAATATACCTGAAGCTACTCCACGTAGATCAGAGCGAATCACAAAAGGGAAGATACCCATTCGATACCAGCAGTAATTATAACAAATTAATGTGAATATTGTAAAAAGTATATATATATATATGTGTCTTTTCCTTATGGTGTCTTATATGGACTCAGAGGCTGAGGACTGAGCCAGCCCAAAAACTGTATCTTGTAAATAGTTGCACTAAGGTGCCTTATAATGGTTTCACATGAAGCCTTGACTTACCTCTGAACATAAAACCCGTGTGGTGAGGCACTGAGTGAGGTCTGCATTCATAGTCCTGCAGCCCACCCAGGACCCACGTTGAAGGTTTGGTGCGGGTCCTTCACAAGAATATTGCCGTTTATTATATGAACATGTCTATTTAATATTTTGTATTTTTCTATATTTAATGTTTTGTTTGCAACGTTCAAGAAATCCTTACCTCCCGGATGGGACGAGTTAATGTTAATGTTTAATGCATAAACAAAATTGTCTCTTTGTATTTCACAGCCCGGGAGTGCTGTCGTTTACCATGGGGGAATGTGTAGCCCTGGTATTTAAGGTACACCGTACCAGGAGGATGAGTGGAGAGGTAACGGTTAAGGGCTCTACATGACATCACATACACTTAGACACACCCACAGGGAGTGTTCAGGGTCAGTTAGTCTAGCCTGGACCTGTGAGGAGGAAGGAGCAGAGTCTAGCTCGGGTGGCTCAGGACTGAGTCATCCCACCTGTGTGCAGTTCAGAGAAGTGGAGGCCAGTAAGGTGAGCCAGATTACCTCAGCCTGGTCAGAGCTGTGCCCCACTGACAGACGGACTGAGACAGCTATTGAGAGTGTGAGCAAGTCGAAAGGCACAGTGGAAGGAAATCAGAAGTGCTTTAGGATTGAAGTATCCTGCACATTGTCACCGGTCACTGGGGACCGAAGCGTCACTATAGCTTCACGCATAGTGGTAGAAGAACCAGAGGCTTACTGGACCTTAGGTAACAGAAAGCAGCCCTTGAAGTGTCAGTACGTAACAGGGGTCAGGTGGAATAGGAACTTTGAGCTAGGCCAAGCATAGAAGAACCTAGTTTCATCACTGGAAGGCTCCACCACAAAACTGACCGGGCAGCACAGCTTTGAAATAGCTGAAGTTTCAGGAGTGAACTACGCTTTATGCTGGTTGGACTCATCATCATTGGAAAGTAAAGGAGGCCCCTGCCTTGCTCAGCCGTTGCCTCAAAACTCATCCTCCATCAACCCCATCAGCCTCCCTGGGACCTGCCTTACCATCTTACAAGTAAAAGGTATGGAAAGACGCTAACGGTGTGAGACTGAGTTATTTTATTGCATGCCTGCACAACCCCACCATAACCATCGACCTGAGGGAAGAGTCCCACCTGTAGGGGACCCGACATCTAGCTGCCTCACCATCCCCTCAGAGATCTACAGCAGCGCTGGTACAAATTACCGGAGACTACAGGTGGCGTCACGAACTGTATATAAATCAAATCCCCTGTAAATATTCCCCCAACATACGCCAGACCGCCAGGGCCACAGACCGAGCCACCGCTACCTGTGACAAACCCCATAGACTTCCATGGGCTCGGCTCTGAGTACCCCATTGCCCTGGTAATCCACAATTGTGGTGGCGGGTCGTTACAGTTACTCAGCACTATATTGCACAGCTATTGAGCACTGTCTGGCACTGTTATTCAGCACTATATTGCACTGTTATTGAGCACTGTCTGGCACTGTTATTCAGCACTATATTGCACAGGTATTGACACTATTTGGCAGAGTTATTGAGCATTATTTGGCACTTATGAATGACAATTTTACAATAGCAGAAACTATACTGGACTCAGAAGCACAGATGACATTGTGGTGACTCCTGATTCAGCACAGATTTCCTAATATATGGGGGAAGAACGGACTTTGGGCCAAACTGGGTTTATTCCCCAGTCATGGTTCCTCCTCTGTAATCCACCAGCCCAAAGACCACAGATGACCTGTTCTCCAGCACTGCTCCTGGCAAGAGGTGTCTTGTCAGCACTTCTCAGAGCCTCCTGCTCAGCGTTGTTCTGGCCATCAGATTATAGACGCTGCGTTTAATACCTTACAATAATATTAATTCTGGATAGACTTTGCTGTAATCCATTCTATGGATCCAAGTAATCACAGGAAACCATTTTGAAAGCATTAAGGAAGGTTGACTCCAGTTGAGCTTTGTTGTTCTTGGAATTTTCCAAAGTCTCTTACGTTAAATAAGTCAAATAGAAATTCTAAGACCAGGTAAAAAGCAGAAAGGTCCTTAAGTGGACGTGTAATGAGGTGTGAACATTCTAGGAACGGAATCAGAGAATTTAAGACAGGGGCTGGAAAGAAGATGCGAGGAATGAGGTGCGGGCTGAGATGGGGAATACTGAGCGCAGAATACATGGTATATGTAATATGGCTACAAAGAGAAGTCAGGATGCAAGGATCGGTGATATCTGGGCGACACTCCTGAAATGGAGAAGGCTCCTCGAAGGGGAAGACAGTGTGGTTTTTATACGGGTCTTGGCTGCATTCAGATACCATTAGTAATATATGGAGGCTCAGGCCAAAATATGAAATGTTCTTGAAGATTCTTGCGTTTCGGAAAACTCATTGGTAATGGTGTGTTTATAACAGTGTTGATATGAGGGGTAGACGGCCATTACCCTGGGCTCCCAGGCTTGGATTTATGTCATCTTCTAGCAGGGGGTCCATCACTAGGATCATTTTCTGCCAAGAGCCCATCTGTTCAGTCCATCCTTGCAAGTCATTTTGTAATCAAGCTCCAGAAAGCTTAAAGAGGATCTGTCCCCAAATCTAAAAGTGGCCATTTTTTTCTATTACGTTATTCTTGCTGTTACCCTGAGTATTCTGCTTTTTGCGCTTTTAAATTCCACCTTACGGTTCCAGAGATATGGGCCTTTTTACTTGGCTGACAGGCTCCTCTGGGGCGTGTCTTTAGGTTGTCTGCATTATTACGCTGTAAGCACCACATCTTTGGTGCAACAAAAAATGGAAAAAGCTATTCTGGGTGTGAATTTATTTAGGGGGTCTTGACTGAGATCTGTATTTATTTAGGGGGTGAAGTCAGGGGTTTGTACTGGTTTATGGGTTCTGTTTCCTAAATTTGTTTAGGGGACTGTATTTGTTTAGTGGTTCTGCTCTGTTCTGTGTTTTTCATTTAAGGGGCCTGGTCTGGGCTTTGTACTTATTGGGATATCTGGTCTATGGTTAAATAAGTGTGTTGGTGTTTCGATGAGTTTATGGGAACTGGGGTCTATAACTGTCTGCATTCTGGGAGTGTGTCTTATGAGTTCTGGGGGGCTGCATTTCCATAGGGGTCTGGTCTGATGTTTATATTAGTTTAAAGGGTTTTGTGTAGGGTTTGTAATTGTTACCGGGCTCTGGTCTGAGGTCTGTAAATAGGTGGTCTGGTCTGTATTAGTGGTTTGGGGTTTCTATTAGCATAGGGGTCTTGCATGGGGTCAGTATTGTGGAACTTTATAGCATGTATGTGATATGGTGTCTGGGGTCTGTATCTGTTTAAGGATTTGGTCTGGTCTTTTTTGGCAGTCTATAATATGTATTTGTTCTGGGGTCTGTATCTGTTTAGGGGTCTTCCTGCGGTCTGTAAATTGGGTTCTGTAATATGTATTTGTTTTGGGGTCTGAGGTCTGTATCTGTTTAGGAGTCTGTATTTTGGAAGTCGGTATCATGTATTTGTTTTTTTGGGGTCTGTATCTGTTTAAGAGTTTCATCTGGGGTCTTTGTTTTTGGAGTCTGTAATATGTATTTGTTTTGGGGTGTGGTGTCTGTATCTGTTTAAGAAAAGGGTGTGGAATCTTTTTCCGCCAAGGGCCATTTGGCTATTTATACCATCCTTTAGGGGCCATACAAATTGTGCTATCTCTTCCCACAATGTACGTGCTGACACTGACACTGGAGACCAGACCTAATCTTTCATTGCAAGCGCCTCAGCATTCAGTAGTGAATAGTGAGTGTGTCTGCTCACACAGCAAGTACAAAATAAAGGGTTGACAGCCGTCAAAATAAAGCTGCCGGCCCAAACACTACAGTCCCTGGGAATATGCCAGATAAAAGATCATTGAGGACCGTAAACGGCCCGCAGGCCTGAGGTTCCCTATCCCTGGTTTAAGGGTTTGGTCTGGAGTCCTTGTTTTGGGAGTCTCTAATACGTATTTGTTTTGGGGTTTGGGGTCTGTATCTGTTTAGGGGAATTTGTTTAGGGTCTTTGTTTTGGAAGTTTCTAATATGTATTTGTTATGGGGTTTGGGGTCTTTGTCAGTTAAGAGGTATCAGTTTAGGGGTCTTTGTTTTGGGAGTCTCTAATACGTATTTTTGGGGGGTTTGGGGTCTGTATCTGTTTAGGGGTATTAGTTTAGGGGTCTTTGTTTTGGAAGTTTCTAATATGTATTTGTTTGTGGTGGTGCACGGGTTCTGTATTTGTATGGGTTTGGGGGTATCTGTTTAGTTAGAAGGGTCTTTGTTTTGGGAGTTCTAATAGTATTTGATATGGGGTTTGGGGTCTGTATCTGTTAAGAGGTATCAGATTAGGGGTCTTTGTTTTGGGAGTCTCTAATATGTATTTGATATTGGGGTTTGGGGTCTGTATCTGTTAAGAGGTAATAGATTAGGGGTCTTTGTTTTGGGAGTTTCTAATATTTTTGTATTTTGAGTATGGGGTTTGTTTGGGGTCATGTATCTATGTTAAGAGGTATCAGATTAGGGGTCTTTGTTTTGGGAGTCTCTAATATGTATTTGATATGGGGTTTGGGGTCTGTATCTGTTAAGAGGTATCAGATTAGGGGTCTTTGTTTTGGGAGTTCTAATATGTATTTGATATGGGGTTTGGGGTCTGTATCTGTTAGAGGTATAGTTAGGGGTCTTTGTTTTGGGAGTTTCTAATATGTATTTGATATGGGGTTTGGGGTCTGTATCTGAGGGGTATCCGTTTAGGGGTTTTGTTTTGGGAGTCTCTAATATGTATTTGTTTTGGGGTTTGGGGTCTGCATCTGTTTAGGGTATCAGTTAGGGGTCTTGTTTTGGGAGTCTCTAATATGTATTTGTTTTGGGGTTTGGGGTCTGTATCTGTTGAGGGTATCAGTTTAGGGGTCTTTGTTTGGGAGTCTCTAATATGTATTTGTTATGGGGTTTGGGGTCTGTATCTGTTTAGGGGAATTTGTTTAAGGATCTTTGTTTTGGGAGTCTCTAATACGTATTTTGTTATGGGGTTTGGGGTCTTTGTCAGTTAAAAGGTATTGAGCCGCCCGACAGGGCTGTGGGGTACTCAGCACTGAGCCAGTTCACTTCTATGGGGGGATGTCATGGTAGCTGCAGCTCGGTCTGTGGCCCTGGGGCTCCCCTTTAAAATGAGGGATATTTACAGGGGATTAAAGTGTTTGTAGAATGTTCGTGACGCCACCTGTGGTGCCTGGTCAGGGTGACCAGCGCTGCTGTATAGGTCAGCTGAAGGGATGGTATTGGGCAGCAAGGTGTTAAGCCTTCTACAGGTAAGGCTGGGTTCCTTCAGGGTAGATAAGTGTGTAAGGTTGCAGACGGAGGAGAATCCGACAGTAAAAGTAATAATGTGAACACACACACGAAAGTCTCTTTCTGTACCTTTACTGATGGAATTGCAGGCACATCCCGGGGTACTCGCAGGGTGAAGGATGCACGTCCAGTTCTTTCCACTGAGTAGGTGTAGGGCCTCCTTACTTCTATAATGTGAGTCTCTGACCTGTATGAAACGAGGCCTAACTCTGTCTTTAACTTTACACCCGGCTGACTTTGTGTAGGGCCTTCTATTGGAAAGAACACAGTCTCTAATGGCGGTACCTGCCAGACTCTGTCTTCTGACCCAGTTACGTATCAACACTCATGGGCTCCTGGAACTTGAGTACTCCAGGATCTCCGGTATTCCCACTGGTCGTGAAGAATCCAGCAAGCTCGGACCGTGTCGGTTAATCAGAGTAGAGTAAGCTATCAATGCTATTCCACCTCTGTCACTCTCTTCTTATCCACTCGCCTTTTGTCCTACTCGACCCTCACATAAGCACACTCTGGCCGTAGTTGGCTGCTTCCTCCTTTCTTCACGCTCTCAAAGCGTCGGCACGCTGCTCACTGAACTGAACTCGGTTGACTCAGTTCTGACTAGGCTGGAGTGGCTTGCTTTCCACTTGTACTAGCCTCCACACGTGTAACTAAGCTAGGAGCTGCAGATTTCAGGTTCTTTCAACAACTGCTGTCTCTCTCTCTCTTTAGAATCATAGAATCATGAATCATAGAATGGTAGGTTGGAAGGGACTCTCTGGGCCTTTGGTCCACCCCCTGCTCAAAGCAGGATTCTCTAATCATCCAGACAGATGTCTATCCAGCCTCTGTTTGAAGCTTCCATTGAAGGAGAACTCACCACCTCTTGTGGCAGCCTGTTCCACTCTTGATCACCTAACTGTCAAAAAGTTTTTTCTAATATCTAATCTGTGTCTCCTCCATTCAGTTTCATTCCCATTGCTTCTAGTCTTTCCTTGTGCAAATGAGAATAAAGATGATCCTTCTACATGTGACAGCCCTTGAGATATTTGTAGACAGCTATTAAGTCTCCTCTCAGTCTTCTTTTTTGCAAGCTAACATTCCCAATCTGCAACCGTTCCTCATAGGACATGGTTTGCAGATCGGTCACCATTCTGGTGGCTCTTCTGAACTTGCTCCAGTTGTAATGTCTTTTTAAAATCGGGTGCCCAAACTGGACACAGTTTTCAGATGAGGTCTGCCCAAAGAGGAGTAGAGGCAATAATGACTCACGTGATCTAGACTGTATCTTCTGTTGATGATCCTAGAATTGCATTTGCCTTTTTTGCTGCTGCATCACACTGTTGACTCATGTTAAGTCTGTGATCAATTAGTATACCCAAGTCTTTTTCACATGTGCTGTTACTTAGCCCTATTCCTCCCATTTTGTATATGCTTTTTTCATTTTTATTGCCCAGATGTAGTACTTTGCATTTTTCCCTGTTAAAATCCATTCTGTTAGTTGCTGCCCACTGCTCCAGTTTATGTATATCTTTTTACTTCTTACTCTTTACTTCTTTACTTCTTTACTTCTTTACTCTTCTTACTTCCAAGCTCTGCCTGGAGCTGCTATCAGTCTTCTCCGTCTGTCCTGCACCTGGCTTTGCAGACTAACTGATCTGTGCTCGCTCCTAGAGCTAACTCTCTACTCGCTTCACTCCAAGAGAACTAACAACTCCTCTCTTGTTCTCAGAACTGATCTACTCTCCACGTAGACTCAGACTAGACTCTCCTACTCTCAGTGTCTTCACCATCCTTATATACACTAAAAAGGCTCCCTCTGGTGGCTCTAGGGATTGGTAAAGATGTGTTTATGCATATTGGGTCCTCTAGTGGTCATTACCTTCGGTGCATCCTCTGGGAAATGAGATTCCAAGCGCAGCTGGGCTCTACATCCCCCCCGGTTAAGATCAGCACTCCCGTGCTGAAAGAAAAGATTTTTAAATACAACATTAACATTAAATAACAAGTGAACTCTAACCTTTCCTGAGGTGAGGACCTTTAAACGTTACAACAATAAATAACACTTTTATTACATGTAGAAAACGCAGTGCAAAATACTTTCTCATCAAATAGGCATTATACTTGTGGAGGACCCGCTCCAAACCTCCCACGGTGGTCCTGGGTGGGCTGCAAGACTTCTCTTTTAGCAGACCTCACTTTCGGCCACACCAAACGGGTTTTGTCTTCTTGAAGTAGTAATGGTTTACGTAAAACCAAGATGGAGCACAAAAGTGCTAACTATATACAAAGGAATGTTTTTGTGCTGCAAGTGTCCTCAGCACCAGTCCATAATCATAGAACATTATCACTATAAATCACACTCATTACCCAACTGGGGTATACTCTTTAAAACAATAAAGTGCAACATTTTCAATAAGGCATCTCTGGTAACATTAAACTGGCAGACAACCGTCCGGGTGAAGCAACTCTTAACTTTTCACAGTACAGTAAACCCTGTCCGGGTTCTACTTGTCCTCCTCCTGAGGGGTATCTTTGAATAATTCAGCATCTTCCATACCTGGGGCTGGAAGCACGCAATGGGTCTTGAATCGTAACACCATGATGTCATGGCCTGCTACCGGGGTCTGGGTAGCTACAGTTCTTTTCTTTTCTATACGGTTTCCTGGAGGCCTGACAGGTGCCTCACTTAAACTTGAGCTCTGCAGCGTGCACAGACATGGCTCAGCAGGGGGTGAGCTGGCAGCCGCCACGCTCTGAAGTGCATCAGGGCGTGGCACTGGTGCGCGGACGGGCGCTGGTGTGGTTGGGTCCTGGGGCACCGAGACGCGGGGCACATTCCCTGCTTCGGGACTGGGGCGCTGACTCTGGAGACATTTAGGGCATACCACCCTTAAGGCCCCAATGCCGGGTGTAGGTGACAATGTCCCCAATTAGCAGGTCCCTATCCGGGTGTCCCTCAGGCAGATGAGCCTCCACATCCCGGCGGTTCACAAACACTTCCTGATACAGGCCGGGTTCGTGGATAAAACCCCAGCCTCCTTGGAGCTTGAAATCTCGTATCGCCCCCTGGCGCCGCGGTTCCCGGAGCGTACATATTTCTCGCCGGATGTTCTCCTTATCTGCGAGATCTCTCTCCCGGTACCTCTGGCGAAGCCGCTGCGCCTCACGCTGCTCCCGTTGCTGCTGCACCTCCTGTTCACGGCGTCTCCATTCGTTTTCTCTCTGGGCGGCATACTTCTCATCGTCCAGGAACTCCATTTCCTCCCAGTCCACTTCAGTAGCTCCGGGCAGGATTTCTTCCATCATCCCTGCCGGGGGACTGTATTCTTTATCTTCCGGTTCGGCCTCTGGTTCAAGACCTGGCTGGCATTCCGGTCCGGACAAGGCCTCCGCAGCCTCCTCTCCTCTCGCCGCGTCCTCGGCAGGGTCAGGTACAGCTATTCCGGGTTCGGCCTCCGGTTCCCTCTCAGCCACTGGCTCCAGTGGTGGCGCGGGTGGCAGTCGCGCATCCGGGGAGGAGAGCGGTCGGTCCCGCTGCAGCCGCAGCTTCAGGGCCCGCCAGCTCCGCTTCATCGCCTTCATCTCAGCGTGGTGCCGGGCCAGATCCAACAGCGCAGCGTCCACCTTCTCCACACGACATGGCGCACCATCTCCTTCCCGACCTGGGGATGGTTCGGGCACAGGCTGCGCCTCTTCAGGGGAACAGGGTCTGTGCACCTCCATTCTCCCACACAGCGACTCCTGTCCTTCAGCCATCTCTCTCCAGGCCAGACTGTGTTTTCCATCCGGAACGCTCTGGTCTTTTCCGTGGAGGCGGGACCTTCGCTTTCTTTTCCTCCCACTGAGGATGAAGAAGAGGCGGATCTCCTTTGCTGTGGGGCACGATCTAATGTTGTAGAAGCATTTGGATAGGGCGGCCATAATTTTCGCGCCACAGGGGGGTATGCCCACGAATGCACGCCTCCTTCTTCACCAGCGCCTCAGGGCGCGAACATGGCGGTAAAATGGCGGCAAAGTCACAAAAATAGCAATACTGTCTTTCTGCACAAAACAGTCCAATTCAGGCACACAGGACTTGCTTATAGCGAGCTTCAGAATCCTGTTCGTGACGCCAAGTTAGATGAGTCACACGCCAGGGCCATGGGGTACTCAGCACCGAGCCAGTTCACTTCTATGGGGGGATGTCATGGTAGCTGCAGCTCGGTCCGTGGCCCTGGGGCTCACCTTTAAATTGAGGGATATTTACAGGGGATTAAAGTGTTTGTAGAATGTTTGTGACGCCACCTGTGGTGCCTGGTCAGGGTGACCAGCGCTGCTGTATAAGTCCACTGAAGGGATGGTATTGGGCAGCAAGGTGTTAAGCCTTCTACAGGTAAGGCTGGGTTCCTTCAGGGTAGATAAGTGTGTAAGGGTGCCAGACGGAGGAGAATCCGACAATAAAAGTAATAATGTGAACACACACATGAAAGTCTCTTTCTGTACCTTTACTGATGGAATTGCAGGCACGTCCCGGGATACTGGCAGGGTGAAGGATGCACGTCCAGTTCTTTCCACTGAGTAGGTGTAGGGCGTCCTTACTTCTATAATGTGAGTCTCTGACCTGTATGAAACGAGGCCTAACTCTGTCTTTAACTTTACACCCGGCTGACTTTGTGTAGGGCCTTCTATTGGAAAGAACACAGTCTCTAATGACTGTTCCTGCCAGACTCCTGTCTTCCTGACCCAGTTACGTATCAACACTCATGGGCTCCTGGAACTTGAAGTACTCCAGGATCTCTGGTATCTCCCACTGGTCGTGAAGAATCCAGCAAGCTCGGACCCGGTGTCCGGTTAATCAGAGTAGAGGTAAGCTATCAATGCTATTTCCACCTCTGTCACTCTCTTCTTATCCACTCGCCTTTCGTCCTACTCGACACTCACATAAGCACACTCTAGCCGTAGGTGGCTGCTTCCTCCCTTTCTTCACCGCTCTCAAAGCGTCGGCACGCTTGCTCACTGAACTGAACTCGGTTGACTCAGTTTTGACTAGGCTGAAGTGGCTTGCTTTCCACTTGTACTAGCCTCCTTTCAACAACTGCTGTTCTCTCTCTCTCTTCTTCCTTCCAAGCTCTGCCTGGAGCTGCTATCAGTCTTCTCCGTCTGTCCTGCACCTGGCTTTGCAGACTAACTGATCTGTGCTCGCTCCTAGAGCTAACTCTCTACTCGCTTCACTCCAAGAGAACTAACAACTCCTCTCTCATTCTCAGAACTGATCTACTCTCCACGTAGACTCAGACTAGACTCTCCTACTCTCAGTGTCTTCACCATCCTTATATACACTAAAAAGGCTCCCTCTGGTGGCTCTAGGGATTGGTGAAGATGTGTGTATGCATATTGGGTCCTCTAGTGGTCATTACCTTCGGTGCATCCCTCTGGGAAATGAGATTCCAAGCGCAGCTGGGCTCTACAGTATCAGTTTATGGGTCTTTGTTTTGGGAGTCTCTAATACGTATTTTTGGGGGGTTTGGGATCTGTATCTGTTTAGAGGTATCAGTTTAGGGGTCTTTGTTTTGGAAGTTTCTAATATGTATTTGTTATGGGGTTTAGGGTCTTTGTCAGTTAAGAGGTATCAGATTAGGGGTCTTTGTTTTGGTAGTCTCTAATACGTATTTTTGGGGGATTTGGGGTCTGTATCTGTTTAGGGGTATCAGTTTAGGGGTCTTTGTTTTGGAAGTTTCTAATATGTATTTGTTTTGGGGTGCCGGGTCTGTATCTGTTTGGGGGTATCAGTTTAGGGGTCTTTGTTTTGGGAGTCTCTAATATGTATTTGTTTTGGAGTGCGGGGTCTGTATCTGTTTAGGGGTCTGGTTGGGGTGTGTATTTTTATTTTATGACATGAGATAATGTGCACCACTTATGATACGAATGCCTTAGGTTAAATGTGCGGCGTTTCATGCGTTGCTTCTGATTTCTTGTTCTGTTTGCTGTAGGTCCATGACATCAGAATGAACATGAATATGGGTAAAAGAAATGGAAACAAGCCACAGCCCCTTGTCGGCCACCCTGTCAGCAATGTCCAAAAGTCCTCCATACACCTACTGTATATGAGATGAAACTAAACAGGAAAGGTGAGTCCGTGCTGCCAAGGTGGGATTCTGCGCAGGGATCCGGGGGTCCTATTTATTTCCCCATAAACACGCACTTCCTCCCCATTCTCACTAATGCATTTAATAGAAGATTTGCGCCAAAAATCTATTTAAAGGCCCCTTTCATTTCTCCCCCGAAATTAAACAACACAGTTCATCATGGCCTTTACCCAGAGGATTCTGACAATTTACGTTGTGCGGCTGCATGTATATATATATACTGTTTACCCTGCGTTCCCCGCTGAGAAGACGTCCCCCCTCGCAGGACACAGAACATTAAGAATTTTCTGGGAACTCTCACAAGGATCTTTCTGTCTTTATTTTCTATGTGAGTCTTCTTTCTTTGCCATTTTTTCGGTCTCTGCTTGCTGTCAGTGAGTGCTGTCTTTTTTCCGTTCAGGGACAGCAATCCTGTATGGAGACCATGCTCTGTGAGCTCAACCACCCGACTGATACACAGCAGACCTGACTTTCCATATGCAGGAAACAGGAGGCTGAACATAAACTGCACCCACGATCGGGGTCTTTGTGCCCACCCAGACCTGAGGCTTAGTGAACCCACATCACCCGGTAAGCTGAACACAGACATTTTAGAGTTAAACATTTCAGTACCCTAGACCACCAGGGATTTTAAATATTAACATGATCAGTACACTAGACCACCAGGGATTTTAAATATTAACATGATCAGTACACTAGACCACCAGGGATTTTAAATATTAACATGATCAGTACACTAGACCACAGGGATTTTAGTATTAATCTTATCAGTACCCTAGACCCCCCACATTGCAGTATTAACCTCACTAGTACCCTAGACCCCCACATTGCAGTATTAACCTCACTAGTACCCTAGACCACCAGGGATTCAAGTATTAATCTCATCAGTAACCTAGACAGTATTATCCTCATTAATGCTCAGGACGATCAAAGATTTTAGTACCTAGACCAGCAGGGATTTTAATATCATTCTAATCGATACCCTAGACCAGCAGGGATTTTAGTATTAATCTTATCAGTACCCTAGATCACCAGGGATATTATTATTACCTTTTCTGCACCCTAGGCCTTCAAGGATTTTATTATTAACCTCATGAGCACCGATGATTGCCAGGAATCCTAGTCTTAACACCATCAGCATCCTAGACCACCAGGGATTTTAGCATTATCAACATCAAAAGTCCAGACCGCCCCAGATTTTAGCACCCCAGATTACCAAGGATTTTTTAATCTTATCTTCATCAGCAACCTAGGCCACCAGGTATTTAACTATTAACCTCATAAGCACTCTAGACCACCAGGGATTTTAGTACTAACCTTATAAGCACTCTAGACCACCAGGGATTTTAGCAATAACCTTGTCAGTATCCTACACGACCAGGGATTTCAGTATTAACCTGATTAGCACCCTAGACCACCAGGGAGCACTGGAGATGACTAGGAAAGTAAGCATTAAAGGGGTTGTGCAGCATCTCTATATCCACATTGGACATAAGGTGATGCAGGATGTCGACTGGTTTCCCCGGTGCAGCGGCGACTCTCAAAGTTTAATGCAAAAAATGCAAGGCCCCTCCGTGTCTTACACTGCACTGGGCATGTTTTAAGCCCCCTGTTATTCCTCTAGACCACTAGGGTTGTTACCATTAAACTCTTCCTTAACCCCTTAGATGCTGCAGTCAATATTGACCGCGCCATGTAAGCGTTAGACAGAAGCTCGTGCTGCTCCTTGAGATGTTTGCAGTTTATAGTCGTGTGTTGGGCAATTAAACTTTCCATTTACTGAATTGTGTATACATACTGCAACCAATGTGATCAAATCAAGACAGGCTGCAGTGTAAAGCATGGAGGACTAACAGCTGCAGGGTAAAGCATGGAGGACTAACAGAGCTGTAGTGTAAAGCATGGAGGACTAACAGAGCTGAAGTGTAAAGCATGGAGGACTAACAGAGCTGAAGTGTAAAGCATGGAGGACTAACAGAGCTGAAGTGTAAAGCATGGAGGACTAACAGAGCTGTAGTGTAAAGCATGGAGGACTAACAGAACTGTGGTGTAACGCATGACAACAAATCTAAGCCAAGTCCTAATGGATCAGAGCTAATGTACCAAAATGAGTGGAATAAATTGGGGGTGAGCGCCCCCTAGGGGACGAGGCAACATACAGGCTTCTAACCACAAGTGATCAGTCATTTCCTCTAAGTTGAGCTCCGGGGTCGAGGTCGGTATTATCATGGGGTGACCTGTGGAGAAGACGACCGAGACGTTCACACACAGCTCGGATACATGACATGTGCCACTACTAGATGCTACCGAGGCATCGTCACCGCAGTGCCCGAGTCATGCAGCGAATGGTAAAATGTCTCCATAGAAGGCGACAGATTAGACACCCACTCAGAGATGCCAACGTGCCCGACCCCGAGGACAGGGGAGACATCTAATACATAAGCCAGGCCTGAAGATACTCCATGATGATCAGCTCCTGTTCACACCAGCCAAAATTACCAAAAAACAAGAGCGATAGTAAAATCTGTCAGCGTCGCCTCCTGCTCACTGACAGTCTCCAGTGAGTAATAAGCAATATCTAAGCTGTAGAGTAAAATTTATTTTAAAAAGTGACTGATTACTTTCATTACAAGCTTCCAGTAAGGAAGATTAGGTGAAATGTGGCCCCCGTCACATCCAGACCGCACATCCCCCTGTCCAGACTGATAACGGCTCCTGTCCTGATATTCGGCTCACATGTGTCCTTCACCCTTGTGACCTAACATAGTATCCAAGAATTATTCCCAAATGCCCTCCTGGAGAATGGATCCTGTGTCCTGTAGGTCACGGACCCTCCAAAGTCTCCCAGGGGGACTGTTCATAATGTCTTATCAGCGGCTGCTGTTCTCACCCGAGGAGCTGACACCGGAGGAGAGCGGCTCTTCACTAATCTGCCATTAGGGTGTCCAGAAGTAATGCTTCCGCTGATACTGGCCCCTGAATGACAGCCGATCTATTATTAGGAAATTTTTTCCTTTTTATGAAGACCCAGAAAACAGGTTTCAATTGTGTCATGAATCCTGGGAATCTCCCGCTAAGAACCTTACAACTAATATTAATTCACGAAACATCCGGACCAGCCTACAACACAATGCAGACGATACACTCTGAAATTCAGCTTTATTGTCCCTGAAATCTGTATCTAAGATATACAAGTAAAAGCAGAAAAAACGAGGATCAACAGTCCCAAATATTAGTCAAAAATGGGGGGGGGGGCAATGGCTGGTCCGAAACGCGCGTCGGGGCAGAGGTACACATATTCTGGAGCCCCTGCACACACTGGTGTCAATCCTAGGTAATATATATATATATATATATATAACTTGGAAGTTTTTTGTCAAGTGCATAGAATAGTTGTTATTATTTATTTTGACACCTGGCCACTTGCTTGTTGTGTGGGGTAGTTGAATATTTGTTCTGCTCCTATGTTACTATCCTTATTAATGTGATATGTTGTATGTAAGCATATCCCTGCTCCTCCCTTGTGGGTCACTGCTTCTCCTCTCATATGTGTGAATATCTCCTATTTCCCTCACTCTGATTTTTCTGTTCAATAAAGGTCTTTTCATTTTTTTATTAATACTTGGGACTATTGATCCCCGTTCCCAATTTCACAGGGTGAAAAAAATTGTCTCAGATCCTCTAGTGGTTGAAACCCGTCTTGACGAGATGGCCTGTAAATTCAGAGAAAGGCAATATCCAGAAAATATCCTTGCCATGGAAAAACAGAGAATTCTGGCGTGGAATCCCCCCATCACTATAGCCTCTAAACCTGAACGGATCCCGTTCATCCATACACATCACCCTCTAATGAACACAATCTACAAGACTATCAATAAACACTGGCCGCGTCTAGCCGAATCTTATCCTCAAATTCCATCTTTTCAGACACCGGTACTTATGTGCAAAAGAAGACCAAAAAATTTTAGAGACCAACTGGTTCGGGCGGATATCGGCAGTCTCACTAAACTACCCAAACAAACATTCATAGGGTCACAAAGAAAAGGTACCTGTCCATGCTTGGGCTGTTCCTGTTGTGCCAATGTGATTAAATCAGAGGACATTATCCACCCATATACTGGGAAGAGATATAAAATCAAAGGATTCTATACATGTGACACCAACTATGTAGTATATCTAATTAAATGTCCTTGCGGCCTCCTCTATATAGGTGAGACAACGCAACACATTAGGGAAAGAATCTCAAGCCACAAGTCCACTATCAGATTAAATAAGACATGGCTTCCGGTTCCGTATCACTTCCACACAGCAAAACATTCTGTATCACAACTCCGTTTCCAGGTGATTGAGCAAGTGAATAAACCAAGACGGGGGGGGGTAACCACATTAGGCTTCTCAAACAACGGGAATCCTTTTGGATCCACACACTACAGACCCTAGCCCCTAAAGGACTCAATAGGGAGCTCGATTTTACCTACTGCTGATTGTCTATTATTACATATGTTTACTTGATCTCTTTATTTCTAGGTCCACTGTTCCATGTAGGTACTCTAACTGATTTTCTTTTTCAGATCTCTTAATAGGGTTAATACGTGAGGGGAGTCCACATATGGCTCTTCCCTTCTTTCCTTATCTTCAATCACTTGGTGGTAAGTCCTTGATTTTTCTCGTTATTTTTATTTTTTATTTTTTAATTTTTATTTTCTATTTTTATCTTTGATTTTTTCCATTTGTTCATCTTTATTTTTAATTATTTTCTATTTTTTTCCTTTTTTTTTTTCATTTTTTTCCTTTTTCTATATTTTTTTCAATTTTTTTCATTTTTTACTTTTTATATCAATTTTATTCCTCATTTTTATCTTTTATTCTTATTTTTCATTTTTTATCTTTATATATCTTTATTTTTTTTTTTTTTTTTACTTCATCTTTTGTTTATTGTTCTTTTTCTTATTTGTTCATATTTTCTTGCATTTTTCTTTCTTTATGCTATTTTGTATTTTTTTTTTTCATTTTTTCAATAATAGTTTCCATTTGTAGGTTCAATATAGTCCATTCATTTTATTTTTATTTTTTATTTTTTTTCCCACTTCTGGCCACGTTTTTTCATCATCATCATCTGCGTTTTTTCATTATCATCATATTTTTTCTAAGTTTATTTTCATCCTTCACTTTGTATTAATATTTTCTATCTTTATCATTTTTGATTTTTTTATTTTTTATTTTTTACTGTTTTTTTCATATTTTCTCTGTCTTTACTTCATTTATTGTTTGGCGGTTCTTGTTTTCCATTCATTCCCTCGGCCCTCTAGTTCTATTCCTGCCTATCTTTTTGTTCCTCACCAGAGCCCAGCAATTTATTTAATTATATATATTTCTGCACGTTCTGTTTTTGTTTTCCCCCCTTTTTTTCCCTTCTGTTCTTTTTTCTTTATTTTCTCCTTCTTTCTTGTACATACCCGCGTCTACATGCACTATAGAAGACGTACTCCTGTGTGCCAGGTCCCTCCCCATAGTTACCGTTGTTAGCAACGCTAGACTGTGTTGCGCATGCGCTGTTTGCCTCCTCATGACACATCCCCCTAGCTACGGTGGTTAGTTACATGATGCGCATGCGCAGTTCATAATGACGCTCCTGCATGTATGGCCTCGCTCTGGCCCCCTTCTCTAATTGAAACCGGACATCTAGTGGGGACGCCTTATTTAAGCGCCACAACGCACAGTATCGCTCACAATTGAGCCGTGGAACGGACTGTCTCTCCTTACAGCTTACTCCAGGTTTGTGCTATGTCTCTTAGACCGGGTTGTACCTTTCATAATGTGCCTCAGCATTTCTGTGCTTTCCCTTGATACTCATATGCTTCCTTTTCACTCACTTTTATATATAGCCTGCACGGGACTTGGTTCCTGCTTACCCATTCCCTCCACACCTTGCATCTTTAAAAGGTTAGTCATATCTGTACCTACTGGATCTGTGTACCTGGACTATTACATACATATATATTGTGTACCGATGAGCCTGTTTGCAGCAATATTTCTATTTATACCTTTTTCAGGGGTCTTTTAGCTGCATGTTTTGTAAACAGATAAACGTATATTAATGCATATTATCTCTATATATATCTACTCTGTGATCCACTAGCTATTCAGTAAACTTGCGTGAGGACACTGTTTGACCACTAGGATTACGTATATAGCTCCATCTGCTGTAATTTTGTAACATAGTATTCAATCAATTTTCAATATTTCTACATATTCATGTAATCTTGTCTTCCATGCAATGATCCCCTTATTATGGGACCTTTTATTGTATATAGTACCTTGTAAATATGTATATATGTCAAGGTAAAATATAATTTTCTATCTTATATTTTATACATATGTGTTTTGCTATTTTTATACCTTTATAAAAATATGTTTATATGTACTTTGTTACTTTGATATGTCAAGATAAACACAAAGTTTTCCTTGAATATGTATTATTCAGATTGAAACTTATTCTAAGATGACGTCAGTACCAGCTAGTCTGTCTCCAAGAAATTCACTGATGACTGCCCCCACCTTTGGGGAACTGAGGATTGCACCAGCAAGTCTGCCTGGATACAAGACCTATGAAATGTGAACCAATAGAGATGGCCAGATGCTGGACATGTCCATATATGGATATATATAGCTTACCTCCCCGCCCCCATCCACCCTTTACTCCACCCTGACATCCTGTGTAGATAATCCCATGCTTGCAGAAATAAAGAGCAGTACTTTTGCTGAGATTGGTGCCTGCATACAGCCCTCTAAGCATGCTCTGAAGTTTGAACCAGCTTATTGTCTGACTCATTCTTTAAACGGTTAACCCATGCTTATAATCTAATTTGGAGTGACTGGAGGATGAGTGGTTTGTCGTTTCGACCCCGACATATATATATGTTTTGCTTTAACAAATGTATAATATATGTCTGACTTTTGTGTTGTTTATGCTTTGTTCCGCAGTGATGTTTTGAGAAAGACCGCATAAGGTCGAAACGTTAACCCAGTTAATTGTGTCCGTTTTTCCTTCATACCACACAATAAGTTGTGGTGGCTCATGTCTACATTGTTGTCACAATAAATGGAACTTTATTTTCTTCACATGCAATACTGAGTGCGGCTGTTTTCTCTACTTTATGGGACTACTAGCTGTAGTACCCGGCTTCGCCCGGGTTAATTAATAACTGCTGTTAGCTGTAACAAAATAGACTATGTTAACAAAAATTTATTCTGCACATAAAAATCACACACCAAAACGTGCGGGGGTTAAAATTTCCATTCAACACATAGCCTATAATGCTCCTGGGGTTGAGATGTGCGGGCATGCAAAATTTCATGCCCGTAAGTACAACGGTGCAGATTCCTATCCCGGGCCAAAATTATTTGCCGATTTGGAATGCGCGGGGTTAAAATTTCGACTCAAAACCTAGCCTATGACGCTCCCGGGGTCGAGACGTGCGGGTGTGCAAAATTTCATGCCCGTAAATGCAGATTCCTATGCCGGACATACACACAAGCATTCAGCTTTCTCCCATTATGTAGATAGGGCCAAAATTGTTTGGCGATTTGGAACCGCGGGTTAAAATTTCGATTCAAAACATAGCCTAGGACGCTTTCGGGGTCGAGACGTGCGGGCGTGCAAAATTTCATGCCCATAAGTGCGACGGTGCGGATTCCAATCCCGGACAAATATACCCAATACATACACACATACATACATTCAGCTTTATATATTAGATTGATCGTCGTTTTTTTTCTGCTTAAGGCCGGGGTCACACTTGCGAGTGTGATGCAAGAAAATCGCGCAAATCTCTCGCCTCAATACCCAGCACTGCCGCTGGCACTCAGACCGGAGTGTTCAACTGCATAGAAATACATGTAGCCGCACACTCCGGTCCCGAGTGCCAGCGGCAGTGCTGGGTATTGAGGCGAGAGACTCGCGTGAGATTCTAGCATCACGCTCGCAAGTGTGACCCCGGCCTCACATGTATCCTCTGAGGATTTTTCCCTGCCCAATTACTAGGACTAATTTGTATCCAACATATACAAAATAATGCCGTCACATCAGATATTACCAACACACAGTGACTGAATATTACCACCAAATTCTTAAAAAAAGATAACTGCTGCTTTAAATATAACTAGGAAAATAAGAGACATACCTTCATTTCACTGAAATCCATAGTATTGTATCAATACCCTAATTCTGACGAGGATCAGGAAACTATGAGCAAATACTATTACCATACACTAGAATAATCAAATATTACTCCATACATGTAACTACTATAATACTGCTCCTATGTACAAGAATATAACTACTATAATACTGCTCCTATGTACAAGAATATAACTACTATAATACCGCCCCTATATACAAGAATATAACTACTATAATACTGCTCCTATGTACAAGAATATAACTACTATAATACCGCCCCTATATACAAGAATATAACTACTATAATACTGCCCCTATGTACAAGAATATAACTACTATAATACTGCCCCCTATGTACAAGAATATAACTACTATAATACTGCTCCTATGTACAAGAATATAACTACTATAATACTGCCCCTGTGTACAAGAATATAACTAGTATAATACTGCCCCTATGTACAAGAATATAACTACTATAATACTGCTCCTATGTACAAGAATATAGCTACTATAATACTGCTCCTATGTACAAGAATATAACTACTATAATACTGCTCCTATGTACAAGAATATAACTACTATAATACCGCCCCTATATACAAGAATATAACTACTATAATACTGCCCCTATGTACAAGAATATAACTACTATAATACTGCTCCTATGTACAAGAATATAGCTACTATAATACTGCTCCTATGTACAAGAATATAACTACTATAATACTGCTCCTATGTACAAGAATATAACTACTATAATACTGCCCCTATATACAAGAATATAACTACTATAATACCGCCCTATGTTCAAGAATATAACTACTATAATACTGCTCCTATGTACAAGAATATAGCTACTATAATACTGCTCCTATGTACAAGAATATAACTACTATAATACTGCCCCTATGTACAAGAATATAACTACTATAATACTGCTCCTATGTACAAGAATATAACTACTATAATACTGCCCCTATGTACAAGAATATAACTACTATAATACTGCCCCTATGTACAAGAATATACCTACTATAATACTGCTCCTATGTACAAGAATATAAATACTATAATACTGCCCCTATGTACAAGAATATAACTACTATAATACTGCTCCTATGTACAAGAATATAACTACTATAATACTGCCCCTATGTACAAGAATATAACTACTATAATACTGCTCCTATGTACAAGAATATAACTACTATAATACTCCCCTCTATGTACAAGAATAACTATATAATACTGCCATCAGATAACTACTATAATACTGCCCCTATATACAAGAATATAACTACTATAATACTGCTCCTATGTACAAGAATATAAATACTATAATACTGCCCCTATGTACAAGAATATAACTACTATAATACTGCCTCCTAGCTGAGAGGTTGTGTGTTTGTAGCTCTCCTGATGTCTGGAGCAAGCCCAGGGAGGGGCCACCCTGGGCGGGGAAGCTCCCCAGGCAAGGCCCAGGCTTCCCGGCCTACACTGGGACAAGCCTCCCAGGCCTCTCCTAATGGGAATGTTAATCCCAGAGCCACTGTCAGAGCAGTGAATGCAGCGAGCCAAAGCTGCAGCAGTTCTGTGAAGGAGGAAAAAGCCGTCAGTAAAGTTTTGGGAGGAAAACCTTCTCCAAGTCCAGCAAAGAAGCAAGAAGGAAAAGTGTCGGTCAGTGAAGGGTTACAGCACAATGTGAAGTCAGGTAACTCCCCAGTCAGCAAGCAGCTCCTGCCAGGTGCACAGGTGAGATCAGTCCCAGCTGTGCAGATCACCTCTCCTGCTCCCAGGCAGAGACGGCGTCTTTGGAAAGACAAACCATCCAGGAGAACTTACAGCAGCATGGCAGTAGGCGCGGTCAGGACGCACACGGTCGCAGTCAGGTGGCAGCAGTAAAAGTGCTGTGGAGCCTGGAGCCATGAAACCAGCGGGGTGAAAATTAAGGAGACGTCTGGGTTCAAGCAGCCGGGGACATCGCTGAATGCAGGATCCCAGGAGGAGACGCCACGTGCACCTGAGCTTCAGCTCGCAGAGGAGATCCCAGGACTGGTCAAGAAGTTCGGTGAGTTACAGCAGCAGAAAGACTCACTAACTACAGATGCAGATAGACACTTGCTATAAGCTAAAGGCTATTAATCCCGGGAGTCATGATTTTTATGATGAGACTCTGAACACACTGGGTGTATTGCTGGCAAAAGTGGTGAGGGACATGGACTGCGTCCTAGAGAGGATGGGGCCCCTGGCAGAGACTTATAGGAACCGGAACTGTTTAATTCACAGAAGCAGAACTCTGCAGGTTCCAGGTCAGACATTGTCCCAGGTGGACCCCAGAAGCAGGTGCGGCCAGTGCTGCAGCCTGCAAGTTTCTGCTTCCAAAAGGGGCAAATGCCGCACCAGCAGCAGCCTGTAGTACAGACCCCAGCAGACGTACCACAAGTCTCAGAATGCCCAGCAAAACTGCCTGCAGCAGATCCAAAGCAGAAGCATGTAGTGCAGAGTCCAGCAGAGGTACAACAAGTCACAGAATGCCCAGCACAACAGCCTGCAGCAGATTCCAAGCAGCAGCATGAAGGGCACATTCCGGGTAGAGGTACAACAAGTCGCAGAATGCCCAGCACAGCCGCCTGCAGCAGCAGATTCCCCAAACAGCAGCATGGACATTTTTCAGCAGAGGGACTACAAGTCTCAGAATGCCATGCACCACAGTTGGGCATGGACATGTGCCGGTAGTTTTCCCGATGGTGCCAGCAGGGCTCTGATGCTGGGGATAACCGCGCTGTATCTGAGGGGTCGGGGTTTGGGGGAGCACAGTATCCTTGGTGGGACGCTGCGCAGGGCTGATAGGACATTGATGTTGATGATAACAATGTGCATGATGATGTCTGTGAAATTTCCCCCCTTTAATTCGAGCACACAAGGTGTAGAAGCCCCCCCTGCTGCAGACCCTCACCCCGTCAGTCAGCCTAGTGTGACCCCGCAGGTTCCCCCGTAAGCCTGGAGTCGTGGCGCTCCGTCCTTCACCCTGGTGCCAATTATACTGGCCAGGCGTTTAAACGGAGAAACGTCGTGCGTTTCCGGCACAGAGGTGCCAAGGAGGATCTGCCAGATAAGAAGGTTTGTGGTCAGGGCTCTTGTGTCGCCAGATGGGGTTTGCGCCAGTCAGCATCTTGGCGGTGATTAATCTTCCAGACAGCAGGGCTATGACGTCAGCTTAAGCTCATGACTGACCTGGACAGTTTTGGTCTAATTTCCCCAAGTTAGAGACATGAGGGCTGGAGTAAGTTCAGCTTTATTCCTATCTCTAAGCCAGATACCGTTACGGTTAATCTCATCTTCTGGAATGAGTCTGTTCCCCCCCCAGGACATTGTGGTGTGGCTCCGGAGGCAATGTGACCTGGTCTCTGACCTCACCAAAAGCAGAGACAATGATGGTATCTGGACGGGAGGGTGGAGGGTTTTGGTGAAACTGCGCCAGTGCGATATATCACTGCCCACCTTACCCACCCTTCTTTATTGGGAGGGAGGAGGGGTGTGTGTTTTATCCTGGGCCCGCCTCGAAGTGCTTCAAAGTCAAGGCGGGTCACCGGCAATGTGTACTGTGGGAAAT
>JARQOD010008451.1:0-35483 GCA_033576555.1 Oophaga sylvatica
TAGCAGCAACAATTAGAGAAAAATGTCAAGGATGAGGCAGTGAGACACGCTCAGCAGAGTACAAGCAGCAGTGGTTGAAGAACTAACTGGAGCGGGATCTGCACTCCAAAAATGAAAACCTCTGACTACAGTAAACACTGCACACAACTGTTCAGTAGCTGTGAAAGGCCCGTTTGTGTACTTCTATATTGTTTGCAACCAATGTATTTGATACGGATGGAAGCACGTCACAGTAATTGATTTGAATTATTTGAAATAGAATGTAGCAGCAACAATTAGAGAAAAATGTCAAGGATGAGGCAGTGAGACACGCTCAGCAGAGTACAAGCAGCAGTGGTTGAAGAACTAACTGGAGCGGGATCTGCACTCCAAAAATTAAAACCTCTGACTACAGTAAACACTGCACACAACTGTTCAGTAGCTGTGAAAGGCCCGTTTGTGTACTTCTATATTGTTTGCAACCAATGTATTTGATACGGATGGAAGCACGTCACACTAATAGATTTTTTTTTTTTTTAAATAGAATGGAGCAGCACCAATTAGAGAAAAATGTCGAGGATGAGGCAGTGAGACACGCTCAGCAGAGTACAAGCAGCAGTGGTTCAAGAACTAACTGGAGCGTGATCTGCACTCAAAAAAAAAAACCTCACAGACTAGAGTGAACACTGCACACAACAGTTCACTATCTCTGAAAGGCTCCTTTGTGTACTTGTATAGTGTTTGCAACCAATGTATTGGATACGGATGGAAGCACGTCACACTAATAGATTTGATTTTTTTTAAATAGAATGGAGCAGCACCAATTAGAGAAAAATGTCAAGGATGAGGCAGTGAGACAAGCTCAGCAGAGTACAAGCAGCAGTGGTTGAAGAACTAACTGGAGTGGGATCTGCACTCCAAAAATGAAAACCTCTGACTACAGTAAACACTGCACACAACTGTTCAGTAGCTGTGAAAGGCCCGTTTGTGTACTTCTATATTGTTTGCAACCAATGTATTTGATACGGTTGGAAGCACGTCACAGTAATTGAATTGAATTATTTGAAATAGAATGTAGCAGCAACAATTAGAGAAAATGTCAAGGATGAGGCAGTGAGACACGCTCAGCAGAGTACAAGCAGCAGTGGTTGAAGAACTAACTGGAGCGGGATCTGCACTCCAAAAATGAAAACCTCTGACTACAGTAAACACTGCTCACAACTGTTCAGTAGCTGTGAAAGGCCCGTTTGTGTACTTCTATATTGTTTGCAACCAATGTATTTGATACGGATGGAAGCACGTCACAGTAATTGATTTGAATTATTTGAAATAGAATGTAGCAGCAACAATTAGAGAAAAATGTCAAGGATGAGGCAGTGAGACACGCTCAGCAGAGTACAAGCAGCAGTGGTTCAAGAACTAACTGGAGCGTGATCTGCACTCAGAAAAAAAAAAACTCACAGACTAGAGTGAACACTGCACACAACTGTTCACTATCTCTGAAAGGCTCCTTTCTGTACTTCTATAGTGTTTG
Source organism: Oophaga sylvatica (assembly GCA_033576555.1). NCBI lineage: Eukaryota > Metazoa > Chordata > Amphibia > Anura > Dendrobatidae > Oophaga > Oophaga sylvatica. The sequence goes on from JARQOD010008451.1 coordinate 1,514, forward strand.
CAACCAATGTATTGTATACGGATGGAAGCGCGTCACACTATAATTTCAATTGAATGGAGCAGCAAGAATTACACTAAAGAAAAAAAAAAGAGTCTGTGAGTGACACGTGCAGATGCCTACAAACAGCGTTGGATGCAGAGAAAACTGCAGCGTCACCTGCACTCTCACACACACACCTTGCACAGAGCTGTTAAAACAACACTGCAAGGCAAAAGGAAGCTTTACACAGCGGTTGGTAAACTAGCCTGCCTAAAGCACAGTACACAAAATCGCAATCTCTAACTGTCCCTCAGAGTCAGCAGAGCAGCGTTCTGTCCCTAACTGAATTCACAGCATAGTGACGCTAAAATGGCGGCGGCGCCTTTTATAGTGCATTCTGACATCATTTCAGCATCCAATCACAGCCATGCCATTAGTTAACATGACCTCAGCATTACAGGATGTGCCCACACTTCTTAGGATTCCTCATTGGCTGACTAAAATCACATTGCCTCTCAAAGAATTATGGGAACTTCCGATTCCGGTATACGATATATGAAAAATATCGGAACTAAGTATCGGAATTCCGATACAGCGAATATCGGCCGATACTTGCGGTATCGGAATGCTCAACTCTAGTGATGAGAGAAACTCTCAGGAGTGTGATCCTGGCCAAGTTTACTGCTGCTTCACACCGCATTGCAATACTTACGAAATGCCTTGCGGACCCGAGCTGGGCGTCGTCTCATCCATCCATCATCGCTTGGGTCACCTCATTCCATAGTCGCCGGATCGTCACGTTGTCCGAGTGCTGCGGAACCCGGGTGTCCCACAACGGGACTCGCTCATGGACCAGGGATATGAGGATGTTGTCAATGAGGTCTTCATCCCGTTCTGGAACCTAGAAAAGAAAGAAAGACATTACTGTTGAAGAGATAAAAAAAAGGAAAATAAAGAAAACCGAGACAAAACAGGCAAGAATAATAAGTTAAGAAAAAAAAAATGGCAACACCAAAAAGGTAAAGAAATAAGCAAAGTGAAGAAATAAACAGGCAAGAATAATACAGTCAGGATACAATAAACAGAGTGCAGTCAGTCAGGTATACTTACACGCCACCTTGCCACACGAACTTGTCCATGCTGCTTCTGCTCGGCCTCGGCTGCAGTTGAAGAACTGTTCTGAAAAAGAAAAAAAATAAAATTTGGCCACATGTGTAGATGTGACAGAGAATACTTGCCAAACTGAAGAAGTGAGTACTCACTTCACTTTCCTGTCCACCATGTTCAGGGCCAGGATGCTCCTCTGAAGAAGAAGATATTCTGATGAATGGTGCAAGAAAAAAAAAAGAAATTAGTACTACATATAAAGAGAGAAAAAAGAAAAGACAGACATTGGCTCTTAGGCCGGCGTCACACACAACCACAAAAAATCGGTCCGTTTTAGACGGTCGATTGTCGGATCAAAATGCAAACATCACACATCCTTCTGGCATCCGATTTTCCTTCAAAGATGCGATTTAGTCGCATGTGTGTGTACCTTGTAACATCCGATTTTCATCCGACTTGCGAGATTTTCTCGCAGGCTTGCAAAACTGACATATAATGGATCCAAAAGAATAGTATTTCAATCACAAAAAAAAGAATAGATATATACACATAGAACACATATATATATATATATATATACATGTCATTGTGACATGTATATATACATATATTTATAGTTCCTAGACTTCTACATACTGTTATAGCCGCTAATTCAATTGCCGGCTTCTGTGAAATCACAGAAGCCGACATGAAATGATACATTGTTTCCACACAGTTAACCATGACATTTCCTGTATTTTGATATTTGTTTAGAACTTACAATTACATGAGTGTATTTGTGCAAAATTTCAGACATGTAGGGGTTAATTAAAGGTGTAATTTCGTTGAAAAAAAATGCATGGGCTCCCGCTGTATTTTCTCCACCAGACAGACAAAGCAAGCGAGTGGGGGCAGATAATAACAGCCTAGGGAGGGTACATTTTTGTGCCCCCCTGGCTACTAACATCTGCCCCAGACACCCCAGAAAGGGCAAATCTATAATTAGATTCGCCCTTTCTGGCACTTTGCCCGTCTATTCCCATTGCCCTGTAGCGGTGGCGAATGGGTTAATAATCTCACCTTACTGTCACCTTAGTATTGAAAGGTGACCTTAAGGCAGGTTAATAATTGAGAGCTGTCAATTAGACAACTATCAATTATTAATCCTATTGTATGATAGAAAAATCAAACACACACACTTTAATAAAAAAGAAGTTTAATGAAATAATCACACAGTTTTTGACAATATTTTATTTTCCTGCTAAAACCATTTGCTGTAATAAAAATAAAATAAAAAAGCAAAATGATTCTTACCAATCCGAAGTACAGTCAGGTCCCACGCTGTAATCCATCAGAAAGGGTTAACAGGTTACAGGTCGCAGGGAGCTAATAATGCTGTCTCAGACCTGTATTCCCCTGAATGAATAAGTTACTCTCCCAGCAAAAGGAGAGGAATAGATTCATGAATGGAGCTTAATTGATTTATTGGCAATTTAACTTTAGTGACCTGACCTAAAGGGAAAGTGGACACAATCAATTAAGCTTCATTCATTAAACACATCCTCTCCTGTCGCCAGGAGAGGAACTTATTCATTCAGGAGCTTTGAGCTGAGCATGCAGGATTACTTGCACTGCTTGGCTCAAAGCTAGTTAACCCTTTGTGAAGGATTACAGCGTGGGACGTGACAGATCGGCGGAATAGGTAAGAATAATGTTGTTTTTTTTTTTTTCTTTATTTTAGGAGTTCAATGGCTTCGCACGGATTAAGTGTAAAATAAAATATGGTCAAAAAAATGTGTTTTTATTTCATTAAAATTATTTATTCTTAAAGTGTGTGTGTGTTTTTTTATTTACTTCAATAGGATTAATAATTGATAGTTGTCTAATTGACAGCTCTCAATTATTAACCTGCCTTAAGGTCACCTTTCAATACTAAGGTGACAGTAAGGTGAGATTATTAACCCATTCGCCACCGCTACAAGGCAATGGGAATAGACGGGCAAAGTGCCAGAAAGGGCGAATCTAATTATAGATTTGCCCTTTCCGGGGTGTCTGGGGGCAGATGTTAGTAGCCAGGGGGGGCACAAAAAATGTACCCTCCCTAGGCTATTATTATCTGCCCCCACTCGCTTTGCTTTGTCTGTCTGGTGGAGAAAATACAACGGGAGCCCACGCATTTTTTTTCAACGAAATTACACCTTTAATTAACCCCTACATGTCTGAAATTTTGCACAAATACACTCATGTAATTGTAAGTTCTAAACAAATATCAAAATACAGGAAATGACATGGTTAAATGTGTGGAAACAATGTATCATTTCATGTCGGCTTCTGTGATTTCACAGAAGCCGGCAATTGAATTTGCGGCTATTACAGTATGTAGAAGTCTAGGAAATATAAATATATGTATATATACATGTCACAATTACATATATATATATATATATATATATATGTATTCTATGTGTGTATACCTATTCTTTCTAGTCTTTATTAAAGATGTCAGTGTGATTTTACAGTATAGGTGGGGATGAATTGCCGGCTTTTCTAAAGGACACCGATGCGATTTCATCGCAAGTCACACAGTGTGGTCCGTTTGTAATCCGATTTTTCATCGCTCCCATAGACTTGCATTGGCGATTGTCGACCCACAATCGGTGACAATCGCAGCATGCTGCGATTGTACACGGACGTTTAAAACGGACCACAAAATAACGGATACTGGGAGCTGCTCCATAGATTAACATAGGGCAGACTGCAATACGATATTTCATCGTATTGCAGTCGTCCGATTCTGTCGCCAGTGTGACGCCGGCCTTATACTCACATTGTCCAAAGTGGAGAGTCTTCACAGGTTTAGAGCTTCTTGTTCCCAGTCTGCAGAGTTGTGGACTGCAAATGCCCACTCCCTGTTTTTATCTGTTTGTGTGTGGGGGGTGGCTAATTAGTGTCTAGACAGGTTTACTCTGGAAAAACACGTGCGTCGACAAAAGCAAACAAACGAATGTGCTTTCGAACGCATGCGTTATCATAGACTGATATGCATTGTTTCGACGCAATCCTTCCGCAAACAACCACATACGTTTTTAGGCGGAAAATTGACCCCTCCAAAATTGCAACATGTTGTGTTTATCGCGCCCAGCCGCTGATGACGAAACGACGCATGCTTCGTCAAACGAGGCAAAATGCATTCGATCATTTGTTTCTGCGTCCCCAATGTTAAAGATAGGAAAACAAGACGCATGCAGAAGTTTGCGGCATAAACGCTGTGGACTCAACCGCAAATGTGAAGCCAGCCTAACATCATAAAATGAGATACAAAACCTATGCAATTAGAGCAGTTAACCCGCTCTTAGTCAAGTCAGAGTATAAGGACACGCTCAAAGGTGGCAACTTTGTTGCTAAAATTTATACCACCATCTGATACATGTGAAAGGGGTTTGTAGAATTCATGCACATGCTACAGAAAGATCCCTATTCACATGTATGGAACAGATTTTTAGTCATGGAAATTTTTGCAACACATATGCTAAATATGCCCCTTATTAGCTTGTCTCGACATTTTATACCTATCAGTTTAGATGAGATGCAGTATATAAACTAGTATACAGGTTCCCTCTAAGGGCGATTTCTCAAATAATTTTCTGGGCAAAAATGTCATGTTTTTCTAGAGCCAGATGTTAGCTGTAAATCAATTGGTGTTTTTTTTCTAAAATCAACATACTATAGTTAAGATTTTAGAAAATATAATAAGTCCACAAATATATATTACATAAAAGTTATGTGTGAAGAAAATCAGTAAGCAGACATTAAATATAAAGAAATGTTCCCTTATACATGAATTGTCTAGGACAAGCTAAGGCTTTAGATTACAGTTTCTTGGATCTTAATAAATCTAGTATAATAATGACAATAATATAATCCAGTATAAACATGCTCCTAGCTGAAAATGTAGATTATAATATCTCAGTAATAATCAGGAAAACTGTTCAACCAAAAGACTTGCGCTAATTAAATGAAAACACCACTTAAAAGGGATAAGCCATCCTCGCAGTAATGAGTTTAATATATAGAGTTTATTTTTTGGTCATAGTTATTAAATATTTAGAATACCACACTGAAATAAGATATTTTACAATTTTATTAATTTCCTTGTTTCTAATACACGGTAAAAGTAATTATGGAACAAAAACATGTATTACATGACATTATAAGGATAGACCTAAGAGGGATCAACTAATACTACCCAACCACCCATTTTTCCATGTAATAACAAAACTCACATAGCTTCTCAGTTGGAGAGGTGACTGGTCACAGCTTTGTTGTATGAATACATTCAATCTCTTAATAAGTTTAATAATAACAATAGCAAAGTACAGAAATATAAAAATGCAAAAACGTAAAATACCATGCATGATGACTCCTTGGCATTAATCGCTCTGTTGAAATCTAAAAATTTGGCAAACATCTCCATGTGTACTCCCATTTTCACAGATACATGCAACATTAGCCTCCATCACTATCCTCCAAAAACACCAAAAAACTACAACATTGTGGAACAGCTCCCACTTCCTTAGTCCCCATATCCATCAATGGTATTTCCCTAGGGCCCACTCCTTAGAAGAGATGAAGAGATAATAACCCAAGCTGAAAAGTAACCTGTTAAGTAATGGAGCCTATTCCTGTTAGCAAATACTTATTCAGGCTTGAGCCCTTAAGACTGCTTACTAGCCATGAGCGAACGTGCTCGTTGATACTCGGTTATCACTTAAGTATGCTTGGATATGCTGGTTACTAGGCGAGTAGTGGGTGGTGCAAGATGTGAAATTTGAATCCCCACCCCGCATCTTTGGCGCCTGTTTCGCAGAAAATAAGCATGTGGGCATTGCCCGTGAGTCACTGTAATGCGATAGCCATCTTGGTTGTGGCATTACTGTGATTTGCTAGCCATGTGACATCATCAGAGGTTAAATAAGGACAGGCAATGACTCCGGCGGAGTGGTTTGCAGGGGAAGGGAGCAGACCTGTGTCTCAGGAGCTCCTGATAAATCCCCTATTTTATGCTACTCAAAGCTTACTAAAAGTGGATTTTTGGACTCTACAGTCATGGACAAAAGTTTTGAGAATGACACAAATATTAAATTTTACAAAGTCTACTGCTTCACTTTTTCTAATGGCAATTTGCATATACTCCAGAATGTTATAAAGAGTGATCAGCTTAACAGCAATTACTTGCAAAGTCAATATTTGGCTAGAAAATGAACTTTATCCCCCAAAACACATTTCAACATCATTGCAGCCCTGCCTTAAAAGGACCAGCTAACCTCTTTTCAGTGATTGCTCCATTAACACAGGTGTGGGTGTTGATGAGGACATGGCTGGAGATCAATCTGTCATGATTAAGTAAGAATGACACCACTGGACACTTTAAAAGGAGGCTGGTGCTTGGCATCATTGATAACCATGGTTATCTCTAAAGAAACATGTGCAGTCAGGGTCGGACTGGCCCACCGGAGAAGCGGAGGATTCTCCGGTGGGCCCTGGCATCTGGGGGCCCTGGCACCTGCTGGCATACAGGGGCCAGTTGCCTAGGCCCCCGCTGCTCCAGGGCCCCCAGCCGGTGGCGTGTCGCTAATAGCCGCACACCACGCAGCTGCCATGGGGGCCTCGTGCCAGCGGAGCAGCAGCGGGTGACAGGAGACAGGAGCCCCTGTCCCTGCTGCTAAAGAGAAATGAATATTCACTGCTTCCCACGCCCACATGAATATCATTACTTACCTGTCACCCGCTCCACCGCTGAGCGCCGCTGTGTCATCGCGTCATCTCTGCATTGCTGCAATGTTCAGGCAGAGGGTGCGATGACGTCATTAGTGAGCGCCGCGCCCTCTGCCTGAGCATTCACTGCCAGAGGACCGAAGACAGCGGCGCTCAGCAGTGGACCCGGTGACAGGTAAATATCGCAGGTGCCCAGGACACCAGCACCTGGCCCCCAGCGACGAGAGGTGAGTATGTCTTTTTTTTTTTTGCAGCATCTATGGGGGCACAGTGGAGCATCTATGGGGGCATAATCTATGGGGGCATAATCTGTGGAGCATTTATGGGGGCATAATCTATGGGGGCATAATCTGGAGCATTTATGGGGGCATAATCTATGGGGGCATAATCTGTGGAGCATTTATGGGGGCATAATCTGTGGAGCATTTATGGGGGCATAATCTATGGGGGCATAATCTGTGGAGCATTTATGGGGGAATAATCTAAGGAGCATTTATGGGGGCATAATCTAAGGAGCATTTATGGGGCACAATCTATGGAGCTTCTATGGGGGCATAATCTAAGGAGCACTTATGGGGGCATAATCTATGGAGCATCTATGGGGGCATAATCTAAGGAGCATTTATGGGGGCATAATCTATGGAGCATCTATGGGGGCATAACATATGGAGCATCTATGGGGGCATAATCTATGGAGCATCTATGGGGGAATAATCTATGGAGCATCTATGGGGGCATAATCTATGGAGCATCTATGGGGGCACAATCTATGGAGCATCTATGGGGGCATAATACATGGGCAGCATATGGGGCACAATCTATGGAGCGTCTTGTGGGGCATAATACATGGGGCAGTATATGGGGCATAATCTCATTTTCCACCCTAGGCTTATACTCGAGTCGATAAGTTTTCCCAGTTTTTTGTGGCAAAATTAGAGGGGTCGGCTTATACTCGAGTATATATGGTATCTATCTATCTATCTATCTATCTATCTATCTATCTATCTATCTATCTATCTATCTATCTATCGCATTATACCCTATGAGGGGGGGCAGCATTATCCTCTATGAGGGGGGCAGCATTATCCTCTATGAGGGGGGCAGCATTATCCCCTATGAGGGGGGCTGCTTTAAATCTATGAGGGAGGCTACCCCAACTCCTGCTACATAATTAAGACATGTACTACCTTATATTATACCCTGATATTAGTGTGTTTTACTGCACAATTTGTGGTCTTGTATTTATTTCTATGTAGCTACATAGTGGGCCCCAAAAATGATTTTCTCTGGTGGGCCCAAGGTGTTCCAGTCCGACGCTGTGTGCAGTCATCATTGAAATGCACAAAAATGGCCTAACAGGGAAGAGTATCGCAGCTAGAAAGATTGCACCTCAGTCAACAATCTATCGCATCATTAAGAACTTCAAGGAGAGAGGTTCCATTGTTGCCAAAAAGGCTCCAGGGCACCCAAGAAAGACCAGCAAGCGCCAGGACCGTCTCTTAAAAGTGTTTCAGCTGCGGGATCGGGCTACCAGCAGTGCAGAGCTTGCTCAGGAATGGCAGCAGGCAGGTGTGAGTGCATCTGCATGCACTGTGAGGCGGAGACTCTTGGAGCAAGGCCTGGTCTCAAGGAGGGCAGCAAAGAAGCCACTTCTCTCCAGAAAAAACATCATGGACAGACTGATATTCTGCAAAAGGTACAGGCAGTGGACTGCTGAGGACTGGGGTAAAGTTATTTTCTCTGATGAATCCCCTTTTCGATTGTTTGGGACATCAGGAAAACACCTCATTCGGAGAAGACAAGGTGAGTGCTACCACCAGTCTTGTCTCATGCCAACTGTTAAGCATCCTGAAACCATTCATGTGTGGGGTTGCTTCTCAGCCAAGGGAATCGGCTCTCTCTCAGTCTTGCCTAAAAACACAGCCATGAATAAAGAATGGTACCAGAATGTCCTCCAAGAGCAACTTCTCCCAACCCTCCAAGAGCAGTTTGGCGATCAACAATGCCTTTTCCAGCATGATGGAGCACCTTGCCATAAAGCAAAGGTGATAACTAAATGGCTCAGGGAACAAAACATAGAGATTTTGGGTCCATGGCCTGGAAACTCCCCAGATCTTAATCCCATTGAGAACTTGTGGTCAATCATCAAGAGACAGGTGGACAAACAAAAACCTAAAAATTCTGACAAAAATGAAAGCATTGATTGTGCAAGAATGGACTGCTATCAGTCAGGATTTGGTCCAGAAGTTGATTGAGAGCATGCCAGGAAGAATTGCAGAGGTCCTGAAGAAGAAGGGTCAACACTGCAAATATTGACTTGCTGCATTAACTCATTCTAACTGTCAATATAAGCTTTTGTTACTCATATGTTTGCAATTATATTTCTGTCTGTGATAAAAACATCTGTCAAACACACATAAAAACCAGAGGGCAGCAGATCATGTGAAAATATAATATTTGTGTCATTCTCAAAACGTTTGGCCATGACTGTACACTTGCATAGTCTGTACCGAGCTTCACTTATGTCCTGGTTTTACGCACTGTAGACTAATGTATATATTCTCACATATTGCAAAGCTAATGTATACTTTGCGTAACATAGGCGACATATTTATTATACTCTTGTCTTTCACAGGTGTTGCCGTTTGTAGTAAGCAACTTTCTCAGACTATTTACCAAACTCCGTGTGTCATACGTAATTCATCAAAGTGTATATTTGTATGCCTGTCTTTCCTCTATTTTTATATGGGTATATATTTCATTGGCATACTCCTGTCCCCACAATGCACTTTCCAGGTCATCCCCCCAATTCCATCACTCTCATTCCCTTCTTTTGAGGTCCACACCATCAGGCTCCTCCATCTCCTCTCCCTCAGAGTAGCGGTCATATATCGGCCCCCAGGTTCGCCCACCCAGTTCCTTGACCACTTCTCAGCCTGGCTGCCGCACTTCATGTCCTCAGAACTACCAACCCTTATCCTTGGAGACTTCAACATCCCCATTAACAGCCCTACTTCCACATCTGCATCTCAGCTTCTATCACTAACCACTTCTCTAGGCCCCTCACAGCTTTCAACCTCTGAGACACACAAGGATGGCAACACCCTTGACCTGGTCTTTGGCCGCCTCTGTTCAATCTCCCACCTAAATAACTCACCGCTTCCACTCTCTGACCACAACATTCTCTCCTTCACGCTCACAAATCCTCCACCACCCCAGCGCACTCCTACCTACCACACATTCAGAAATCTACAAGCCATTAACCCTCAGACACTTTCAGACTCCCTACACTCATCGCTGTCCCCAATCTCCTCTTTTTCCTGTCCTGATCTGGCTGTTCATCACTACAATGACATTCTTAGAAGCACCCTTGACCAAGTAGCACCGCTCACCCTCAGAACCTCCAAACACACAGTAAAACAGCTCTGGCTCACATTGCAAACTCGACTTCTTCAGCGATGCTCTGGGAGTGCTGAACGCCTCTGGAGAAAAACCCGCACACCAGAAGACTTCATCCACTTTAAATTCATGTTAAGAACTTATAATGCTGCCCTTCACCTCGCCAAACAGACCTACTTCACCACCCTGATCTCCTCACTAGCCAACAACCCCAAGAAACTTTTTGACACTTTTCACTCCCTCCTCAGGCCAAAAGCACAAGCCCCTATCACAGACATTTGTGCTGACGACCTGGCCTCCCACTTTATAGAAAAAATAGATACTATCCGTCAGGAAATCTGCTCTCAACCACCAAGTGCTGTGACTCCCATCCCACCCTGCATTTCCCCTGGCTCACTTTCCACATTTGATCCCATCACAGAAGAAGAAGTCTCCAGACTCCTCTCTTCCTCTCGTCCGACTACATGCACTACCGACCCCATCCCCTCACATCTCCTCCAGTCTCTCTCTCCAGTTGTCACAACTCACCTAACTACAATCTTTAATCTCTCACTCTCCTCTGGCATTTTCCCATCCTCCTTCAAACACTCCATCATTACTCCACTACTAAAGAAACCCGCTCTCGACCCTTCCTGCAAAAACAACTGCAGACCGGTCTCCAATCTCCCCTTCATCTCTAAACTTTTGGAGCGCCTAGTCTACTCCCGCCTTACTTGTTACCTCTCCACTCACTCCCTCCTAGACCCTTCACAGTCCGGTTTCCGCCCCCTACATTAGACTGAAACTGCACTCATCAAAGTGACCAATGACCTTCTGACAGCAAAACGTAACGGCTACCACTCTCTGCTCATTCTACTCGACCTTTCTGCAGCTTTCGACACTGTTGACCACTGTCTCCTACTGTCTAGGCTCCAGTCTCTAGGTATTAAGGACACTGTTCTCTCCTGGTTCTCTTCCTATCTTTCTGACCGCTCCTTCAGTGTTTCGTTCTCTGGCTCCACATCATCTCCTCTTCCTCTCACTGTCGGTGTACCCCAGGGCTCAGACCTTGGCCCCCTTCTCTTCTCTCTCTACACGGACCCAATTGGACAGACCATCAGCAGATTTGGCTTTCAGTACCATCTTTATGCTGATGACACACAACTATTGTAAGGTTCTGTGTACATGTTCCTGAAACTCAGTTTTTCCGTCAGCCATTTTACTTTCTGTCTTGCTGCAGCTGTCTTGCCCTCAGTCAATATGGAGTTTCCAGCTTGCATGTTCCCGCCCTGATTCTCTCCCTCTTGCTTCTTAAGCAGCCACAGCTGAGCAATCAGTGCTTCAGAATCAAGCCTGCAGTGAACCTGTGACCTGACTCCTGGAAGCCTTGGACCTTGTACTCCAGTTATTTCCTATTGTGGAACTTTGGAACACTCGTGGACTTTGGAACCTTGCTATTTGATAAATCCACGTTTGCATGGACTTATGGTAACAGAGAAGAGATCCTGAACCTGTTGTGAGAGTGATTGCTGAGCTTAAGTTACTCTGGCCTGCTGTGTCTCCTGCTTTTGTATCTGCAAACTGTGTGACTATTATTGCCACTTGTATGAAGTAATACAAGACCTTCTATATCAAACCTGTGTCTCCTGTTGTTTCATCGCACCCAAGCACAAGACACTATATGAACTGTACTCCTTACATTACAAGATTCTGAAGCCAAACGTTAGTGTCTGCTGGGTCTGGAAAGGCTGTGTCTGCTGTAACTGTGGATATCAGATGTCCGGTTGTACTTTCTGTGATGACAGTGGTTGTGACTTCTCACAACCATTCCAGGTGAGCAATTCCCTTAAGTTTTTTTTTTCTCTCTGCAGTGTTACCACAGGTAAACACTATTGTTTTTTTTTTCTTCTCCTCTCCTTCCAGTACTCCTGTCTTAAAAGACCTGGAAAATGGAGGCCCGCATAAAGGAACTTTGCAGAGTGACTGATAACATCCTTGCAGATTTGCAGACTATAAAAACCCGTTTTACAAACCTACAGGACCTCACTAATCACAATTTGCAAGTGTTTGGACAGACTGCCCAGGATTTGCGAGCCAGGATTGAGGTTCTAGAGGAGCGAGTCCAGGCTCCTGCCGTAGCCCGAGTTCTGGGATTCCTAAGTTGCCCCCTTTTCGTTTTGGCGGTGAACGTGAGAAATTCAGGGGATTTATTAATCAATGCAATCTTTTTTTTTCTGCACATGCTTCACAATTTCCCACTGAACGATCTAAAGTGCTTACTATAATTATGTTGCTTACCAACAAGGCTTTGATGTGGGCAAACCCTCTGATTGAGACTGAGGATGAATGTTTGGATCATCTTGATGCTTTCATTTAAGCCATGGGGCAGGTGTTTGATGACCCCAATCGAGGTGCAACAGCTGAAGCAGCCATGTTAGCTTTGCGCCAAGGTAAGCACTCGGTAGCTGAATATGCCTTGGATTTCAGGAGATGGGCCCTTGATACCACCTGGGACAGTTCCGCCAAAAAATCTATTTTTCGAAAAGGGTTATCTCCACTGATTAAGGATGAACTTGCTCGTGCCGACCCTCCCACTGCGTTAGGTGACTTTATTAACTACTGCATCCGTATTGATACTCGTCTGACTGAACGCAGGCAAGAGAGATGGTTCGAAAGCAATCGCACTAACCTTTTCCTACCTTCCTCTCCAGCTAAGGAACCTTTGAGTAGGATCACACGGGAACCTGAACCTGAACCCATGCAGGTAGACTCTTTACAACGACGGGTTAGTGATGCACGCAAGGAACATCGTTTTAAGGAGAATCTATGTTTCTATTGTGGTAAGTCAGGGCACTTCATTATAAACTGCCCCAGCCGTTCTCGTAAGACTACTGCAGCACTCATTCACTGTGAGTGTTGCGAGAGGGGATCTGTTAGGTCCGAGCCTCAGGCTCCAGAGAGATCTGCAGCAACAGATCTTGATTTCTCGGACTTAAACTCCGTTACTTCTGAGGACGTTGACTGTGTAAACGCTGCAATTTTTCAAGTTTCCTCAGCGGTGTCCCAGCTGAGTTGTAAGAAAAACAATTCTCATTGCTTTCTTTCCATCAAACTCTGGGTTGACTCAGCTTGGGTGTCTAGCTCTGCTATGATCGATTCAGGGGCAAGTGGAAATTTTATGGATGTCTCCTTTGCTCTGAAACAGGGGATACGTTCAGTGAAGAAGGCTACTCCAGTACAGATGGAAACTGTGGATGGCTCCCTGCTGACCTCTGGACCAGTGGATCAGGAAACAGAGCCTTTGAGGGTTCTTATGGGTAAAGATCATCAAGAGAAACTGTCCTTTATGCTTATCTCTTCTCCCCACTTTCCCATTATTCTAGGGCTACCATGGCTGCAGGCTCAGAATCCTACCATTAACTGGGAGACCAAGGAATTACACTTTCCAGAGAAACAGATGAGTCCAAAAGTTTCAGCTTGCTCTGTTCCTAAAGGAACCATGTCAGTCCCTGAACTACCAGCTGTATACCAGGACTATGTGGATTTATGTGACAAGAAGAACGCTGATCAGCTTCCCCCTCACCGTCCATATGATTGTCCAATTGAATTATTGCCTGGAGCAGAGATACCTTTTGGTAAGATCTACCCCCTGGCGGGGCCCGAGCTAAAGGCTTTAAAGGATTACATAGACGAAAATCTAGCCAAGGGCTTCATACGCCCCTCTTCATCTCCTGCAGGTGCACCCATCTTCTTTGTAAAGAAGAAAGATGGATCTCTGAGACCCTGCGTAGACTATAGGGAACTCAATAAGGTTACTATTAGAAACCGTTATCCATTGCCTTTAATCCCTGAGTTATTGGAGAGAGTGCGACATGCCAAAATTTTCTCTAAACTAGATCTCCGTGGGGCCTATAACTTAGTCCGTATTAGACCTGGGGATGAATGGAAGACTGCATTCAGGTCACGCTATGGACACTTTGAATATCTAGTTATGCCTTTTGGTCTGAGTACCGCCCCAGCCACTTTCCAACACTTGGTGAATGACATCTTCAGGGATCTCCTAGATACATTCGTGGTGATTTATTTGGATGATATTCTAATTTTTTCTAACTCCACAGAGGAACATCATGGACATGTGAGAATGGTCTTGGAACGTCTAAGACAAAATCATCTTTACATCAAACTTGAAAAGTGTGAATTCCATAGGACCGAAATTCAATTTCTGGGGTATGTACTGTCTACACAAGGAATTAGTATGGATGGAAGCAAGACCCAAGCCATCAAGGATTGGCCAAGTCCTAGAAATGTGAAGGAGGTGCAGCGCTTCATCGGGTTTGCCAACTTCTATAGACGTTTCATTAGGAATTTCTCTGAGGTAGTGTCACCTATCACCCAACTTACCCGGAAAGAGTCTAGGTTCTCCTGGACTCCCCAAGCCCAGGAAGCATTTTCCCGTCTAAAAGATAAATTTACCACTGCACCTATCTTAGTACATCCCAACCCCGAACTTGCCTTCATAATAGAGGTGGATGCTTCAGACTGTGCCGTTGGAGCTATACTCTCTCAGAGAACAGGTGAGAAGAATGTCTTGCATCCCTGTGCCTTCTTTTCCCAGCAGTTGTCTTCGGCTGAGAGGAACTACGATGTGGGCAATAGAGAGTTGTTGGCCATTATTGCCGCCTTCAAAGAATGGAGACACCTTCTTCAGGGAGCTGCACAGCAAATAGTCGTCCTGACAGACCATCGTAACCTTGAATTTATCAGGTCGGCTAAGTGCCTGACTCCTCGCCAGGCTCGCTGGAATCTTTTCTTAAACCAATTTAATTTTATCATTTCTTATAGACCAGGATCGCGCAATGGAAAGGCTGATGCACTCTCTAGGATTTATTCAGCAGAGACACGTCCACTTACTCCTCCTAAGACTATTCTTCCTGACTCTAGATTCCTGGGAGTGATTCATAATCAAGACCTACTTAAGGACATCAAGGAAGCATACCATGCGGATTCCTTTTTGGCACAACCCCCAAGGGACGTAAGTCTTGTCTTTAAGAATGGTGTGTGGATTCAGGGACAACTCTGTATATTCCTGAAACAGTCAGATTAAGAGTATTGCAACTCATTCACGATTCCAAGATAGCTGGGCATAGAGGAATTCTAAAGACACAGGAATTTCTTTCTCGTTTCTTTTGGTGGCCCACTTGCAGGAAGGATGTTTTAAACTATGTCACTTCATGTGAAGTCTGTGCAAGATGCAAAACACCTCGCTCCTCACCAACTGGTCTATTGCAACCTCTTCCCACCCCGTCCCGCCCGTGGGGATCCATTTCTATGGACTTCATTGTGGAGTTACCAACCTCTCAAGGGAAGAACACCATTCTAGTGGTGGTTGATCGTTTAACAAAGCAGCTCATTTTATCCCTTGTGTCGGCTTACCCACTGCAAGACAGACATCAGATTTGATGATTAAAAATGTGTTTCGTTTACATGGAGTACCAGATGAGGTTATTTCGGATCGAGGGGTGCAATTCACTTCAAGGTTTTGGCAAAATTTCTGTGCAGCATTGGACATTAAAGTGAACCTTTCTTCTGCTTTTCATCCTCAGACTAATGACAGACGGAACGAACCAATCAGACCCTGGAGCAGTATCTTCGCTGCTTTATCTGCCACCTACAGGATGATTGGGTGGATCTACTTCCACTGGCTGAGTTCTCTTATAACAACTCTCAGAGCGCCTCCACTAAGCAGTCTCCTTTTTACTCCAATTTAGGTTATCATCCTAATATTCTTCCTCGATTTCCCATAGAAACGCCTTTGCCAGCAGTGGCTGAAAGAATCACGTCTTTACAAAAGAATATGGATCTTCTAAAAGGAAATCTGGAATTGGCTCAGGAAAGGTACAAGAAAGCCAGCAGATAAATTTCGTAAACCTGCACCAGCTTTCAAGGTAGGAGACCTGGTCTGGCTGTCAACCAGAAATCTTAAGTTAAGAATTCCATCATCTAAGTTGGGACATAAATACATTGGACCTTATAAAATCAGTAAAATTATAAGTGCTGTCGCTTGTCGTCTTCAACTGCCCAGAACTATGAGAATCCACCCTGTCTTTCATGTATCTCTACTAAAGGCTGCGACACCCAATACGTTTCATGGACGTTCTTCTCCTTGCCCTGACCCAGTGCTAGTCGATGGTCAGGAAGAATTTGTGGTGGAAAGGATTCTAGATTCCAGGTTGTATAGAAATCAGTTACAATATTTGATTAAATGGAAGGGCTACCCAGTGGAGGACAATTCATGGGAACCAGTCAATAACGTTAATGCTCCTCGCTTGCTCCGTCAGTTTCATCAGAGGTACCCACACAAGCCTGGTCTGAGGTCATCCGGAGGTTGTCCCTAAGGGGGGAGTAATGTAAGGTTCTGTGTACATGTTCCTGAAACTCAGTTTTTCCGTCAGCCATTTTACTTTCTGTCTTGCTGCAGCTGTCTTGCCCTCAGTCAATATGGAGTTTCCAACTTGCATGTTCCCGCCCTGATTCTCTCCCTCTTGCTTCTTAAGCAGCCACAGCTGAGCAATCAGTGCTTCAGAATCAAGCCTGCAGTGAACCTGTGACCTGACTCCTGGAAGCCTTGGACCTTGTACTCCAGTTATTTCCTATTGTGGAACTTTGGAACACTCGTGGACTTTGGAACCTTGCTATTTGATAAATCCACGTTTGCATGGACTTATGGTAACAGAGAAGAGATCCTGAACCTGTTGTGAGAGTGATTGCTGAGCTTAAGTTACTCTGGACTGCTGTGTCTCCTGCTTTTGTATCTGCAAACTGTGTGACTATTATTGCCACTTGTATGAAGTAATACAAGACCTTCTATATCAAACCTGTGATCCTGTGTTTTCATCGCACCCAAGCACAAGACACATATGAACTGTACTCCTTACATTACAACTATACACGTCATCCCCGACCTTACCCCGCTGTTCTACAGAATGCCACCGACTGTCTGTCTGCAGTCTCCAACATCATGTCCGCTCTCTATCTGAAACTTAACCTCTCCAAGACTGAACTCCTTCTGCTCCCGCCGTCTACTAACCTCCCTAAATCTGACATTTCCCTCTCTGTGGGCGGCACCATAATAACACCCCGGCAGCAGGCTCGCTGTCTGGGTGTTATGTTTGACACCAATCTCTCCTTCACCTCCCATATACAATCTCTTGCCGCTCTTGCCGTCTAAAGAACATCTCTAGAATCCGCCCTTTTCTCACCATGGAAACAACAATAACCCTCCCTGTAGCATTGATCCGATCCCGCCTGGACTACTGCAACACTCTATTACTTGGCCTCCCCATTACTCGACTATCCCCTCTCCAGTCCATCCTTAATGCAGCAGCCAGGGTCATCCATCTGGCTAATCGGTACTCGGACGCGTCCGCTCTTCCCCAGTCCTTACACTGGCTGCCCATTAATTATAGGATCCAATTCAAAGTACTGGTTCTCACCCACAAAGCTCTCCACAGTGCAGCACCCCCTACATCTCCTCCCTCATTTCTATCTATCGGCCTAACCGACTGCTGCGCTCTGCAAACGACTTTCGACTAACCTCTGAACTAATCCATACCTCCCATTTCCCGACTACAAGACTTCTCCCGCACTGCGCCAATCCTCTGGAATGCTCTACCCCAAGAAATTAGGACTATCCACAATTTGCATGGTTTCAGGCGCTCCCTCAAAACACATTTGTTCAGAGTGGCCTATCACATTCACTAATCAAAGTCGTTTTATGTTTAAGTGTGTATGTGTAGCCCATTCACTATCTCCATCCATCCCTCACTTCCTCAAGATGGCTGGACCATCATTGTAAATGCACCATTGTATATAACACCTGTACTTTGTATCTCCCCCACCTCATTGTAGATTGTAAGCTCTCACGAGCAGGGTCGGCTTATTTTGCTTTAATTATTGTATTGTTAACGTTGTTACTTATGACTTATGTTTTGAAACTGTTACACTGTAAAGCGCTGCGGAATATGTTGGCGCTATATAAATAAAGATTATTATTATTATTATTATTATTTCTTACCCTATCCCTTCTTTTCCTATTTTATTCTCCTTTCCTCCCTTTTACCTTACTTTCCTACCTCTTCTACCTTATATTTCATCCATCCCCTTTAACATTTTTAAAATACTAATAAAGATCATTTGAAAAGAAAAGGACAGGCAACACCTGCTTCGAGACACTGACGCCACTGGACAGCTCAGTGACAATGCATATTGGAGGGAGAAAGAAGCTTGTCTAGACCTGTGTGTGCACAGTATAACAAATCAGAGGACTGTAGTGTTGATACTGGTGCTGAAGCTGAGTCACCATACTAACAGCCCTTCTAAGGGCTAATTGTTTGCAGCCTTGGGAGAGAGATAGAGTTGCAGGAGAAGGAAAAGTGAAAGAAGATTAGACCATTGCAGTCCATTGGCAAATACATAGCTGCATTTTTTTTGTGGGTGCTGGAAAAATGTAATATAGTTTGATGCATCAAATATTATGTGCTTTGAGGTACTTTTTTGGGGTAATATAACGCACCCAAAAATCATTGAAAGATTTTCCTGTGTTACATTTCTCAGCCATTCACTATTCCATCGTGTGGCGTAAATTTCTGTAATCTCAGTAAACTACACTGTGTTCCAAATTATTATGCAAATAATATTTTCTCAGATTTTCCCAAATTACCTATATGAATTTCAGTCATTGTAATTTTCCAGTAAAATAACTATTAGAGTACAATTGAAAGGTTTTTGTACAAACTGCCTATGGTAACAGTATATTTTTTAAAAAATAAAACACTCAAACTGCACTCAAATGCACGTTCCAAATTATTATGCACAGCAGAGTTTTCAACCTTTTCATTTTAATAAAAAAACAAAAAAATGGTCATTTTTGAAATTATAAGCATTAGCAGGTTATTACAAACTGAAATCAAACAGATTTCAACTCAAAACTTTATTCTAGGTGATGTTGCATTTGCACATAGGACCCCTCGTTCGAAAGGAGCTTCTGAACTCTCTCGTCCATTGAATTTGTCGGGTTTTGGATGGTTTCTGCTTCAATTGTTTTGCATGAGGACAGAATACCCTCCCAGAGCTGTTGCTTAGATGTGAACTGCCTCCCGCCATCATAGACACTCCTTTTGATGATGCTCCAGAGGTTCTCAATGGGGTTGAGGTCAGGGGAGCATGGGGGCCACACCATAAGTTTGTCCCCTTTTATGCCCATAGAAGCCAGAGATGCAGATGTGTTATGTGCAGCATGAGATGGTGCATTATCATGCATGAAAATGATCTTGCTGCGAAATGCACGGTTCTTCTTCTTGAACCATGGCAGGAAGTGCTGTTTGAGAAACTCAACATACACTATGGAGTTCATCTTTAGCCCTTCAGGGATCCTAAAGGGGCCGACAATCTCTCTCCCCATGATTCCAGCCCAAAACATTACTCCACCTCCTCCTTGTTGGCGCCGTAGCCGTGTTTGCATGGGGTGTCCATCAACCAGCCATCCTCCACTCCATCCATCTGGACCATCGAGCGTTGCACGGCACTCATCGGTGAACAAAACAGTTTTGAAGTCAGTCTTCATGTATTTTTTGGCCCACTGGAGCCGTTTCTGCTTGTGTGCAGTGGATAGAGGAGGTCGACAGGATGGCTTACGCACAGCTGCAAACCTCTGAAGGACCCTGCATCTTGTTGTTCGGGGGACGTTGGAGGCACCAGCAGCTTCAAAAACTTGTCTGCTGCTATGACAAGGCTTTTTTGCCGCTGCTCTTTTAACCTGACGTAATTGCCTGTAGGAAAGAGTCCTCAATGTTCCCTTATCAGCACACACACGTGTGTACTGTGAATCAGCTACATACTTCTTGATTGTGCGATGATCACGATGAAGTGTCTTGACAATGTTGATTGTTGTCATGCCTTGACCTAAACACTCCACAATTTATTGCTTCTCAGCAGCCGACACATCCTTTTTCTTTCGCATTTTGGCAGAAAATGTAAGCTGCTTAATAATGTGGGACAGCCTTCTTAAGTAGTCTTGCCTTTCATTGGACACACCTGCCAAACTAATTAGCACAGGTGTCTGCAATTGCTTACAGTGATATAAAGAGCCCTGACACACATCACCATCAATGAGTTTAACTGACAAACAAAAAAATTCTTACCTTATCACTCCTAAACAATTTTTGCATAATAATTTGGAACACAGTGTAAAGCTTATAAAAATTTTGTAGGCCTCCATTTCTCATGCATACATTGTTACCTGGTGAGTGAACATTTTTGTGATCTGTAAAACTGCAAAAAAAACTTTTAGAAATTTTGTAGGCCTCCATTTCTTAGACATGCAGTGTTAGGTGGTCTGAGAACATTTTTGTGATCTGTAAAACTGCAAAAAAGCTTTTAAAAATGTTGTTGGCCTCCAATTCTCAGACATACAGTGTTATATAGTCTGTGAATATTTCTGTGATCTCAGTGAACAAAAGCTTTTAAATATTTTGTGAGCCTCCATTTCTCAGACATACAGTATTATGTGGTGTGTGAAAATTTTTGTCATCTTTAAAACTTAGAAAAAACATTGCAACATTTTTCTGGATTTAAGTTGATTGTCATCCATACACTATTGTGTACTTCCTGTTAAATTACGGTGATGTAAACTCACAAAAACTGCTTTGATTGCTGCAGGGGACCAATTTTTGGTTTCAAGAGACTTAGCAATTACAAAATGCGTAAGGCTTGCGTTAAGGGAAGTGCTAATGATGGTTCACGCAGATACTGAGGATGTTGGGCAGGTGTGACTACACCTTTTGCTGGAGCACAAGAAACGTGCATCCTTGACACATAGACTCCTGTCCCAATTTGCAGGGAGGCACGGTACACCACTTCTGTATCATGTGGTTTTCCTGAAGAAGAAGTAACTTTTAACTTTAAAACGCGTCAAAATAAACCATCATTTGTCTGCACGGCGATATATGTCTTAAATCCTGTCAGCAACGCGGAGACTATCCACAAACTCCTTCTTACCTATTCATTAATGATAAGCGGTATCGGCGAACTTGTGGATGTTCGGGTTCGGTCAAACGTCTAAAAAAAAGTTTGGGTACCAGAACGGAACCAAGATCTCATTCAGATCAATGGGGGGCCAGAACATCCGTTGTTTGCCTGAGCATCTCAATTTTTTCAGCATCAGCAAGCGTAGGCTGATAGGAGTAGTACTCTCTCATCAGCCAATGCCTGTGACCAGAAGAAACTTTTTTACTGCCAGTCACAGCTGCGGGCTCACACTGTCATCTGACAGCGTGGGAACCGCAGCTCTCTGATCAGCGGTAAGATCATCACCCGTGTTTGTTATGGTGTCATGCAGATGAAAATGTAAGAAACACCTGATGCTCAGGTGCCAAACCTAAACAGTAACATGGACTTCCTGAAGAAGTCTGTGGTAGCAGTCTGTGCTCGAACATTAGGTGTTTGGTACGGACACTGAACTTTGCAGTTCAGTTTCGCTCATCATTGCAGGCAAATTTTATTTTTTTTATTTTTCTCATACGCCTTATTTTTCTATATGTGACTAATATACCATATTTCTTCTCTGGCGGTGGTCCATATTTACCTAATTATTTGCTTGCACCTAATTTGTTTCCCAGTAA
This sequence comes from Oophaga sylvatica, assembly GCA_033576555.1. Lineage (NCBI taxonomy): Eukaryota > Metazoa > Chordata > Amphibia > Anura > Dendrobatidae > Oophaga > Oophaga sylvatica. The sequence continues at coordinate 23,410 of JARQOD010008451.1, forward strand.
TATATAACTGTATTTAAACATGGTAGCCCACAGTAATAACTATTGTGAGGAGTCCAGCCACGTTCATGATGCCATTCTAAGAACTCACAAAACATTGCTCCACTATACTGTAGCAAGGACTCATTCTGAAAGTGTGAAAGCTAAGTGAAAATCTGTAAGTCTCCATTGTGTAACCTATCTGGAATTTCTATTTGGTTTTTAATTAAGCTTTGGTTTTCACATATTCATAGTGCATCTGTTATCCACCAGGACACAAATGTAGTTTTATTGCTTAATACCGCTTGGTCACTTTAGTTTTCTGTTTCTAATTGTGATTGCATCAGTTATTTCAATAAGAATATGTGCATACAATGTCTTTTTCAGACAGATTCCGCTTTTGTACCCACCTGAAAAAATGGGCTCAATAAACTTTACAAATTAGTAAGAAGAACATATGCATGGCAAGTTGTTTTGGCCATTGCTGTGCATATATCCCTGTTTTTTTTTTAAAAAAAAACAGCTTACAGACTTTGAAAGCCATGAAACTGCTAAAAGAAGTTCATTCTTAGCAAAATCTGCTTGAAAATTATCTCATATGTAGAATTAAAAAAGACACATATGGAAAAATTGCAAAAACAACAAAAAAGGCTGCAGCCATTGCCATGTGTACTTGCTGTGCTGATTTGTGTCTGGCTCTGCATAGGGTGCGAGGCCCACACCTTCCTTGCTTTTATGAGGAATGGGTGTGCTGTAGAATTGCTGCTCCAGCCTATCGCTGTGAGGCAGCTCCTTTATAAAGTACCTCTGCCCTGTGGGCATTGCCAGAGCTTTGCATTGAGTTCCTGAACCTAGCCATGTGTGTTTGTGTGTTCAGCTCCTGCTCTGAGTGCGATCAGCTCTGGGATAGCTGATACCCTTTGTCCTGTCTTGTGTTTCCGCCAGCTCTGGAGGCAGAATACCCAGATCGCCTTCATGGAGGTTGCATATCCAGGCCTGTTCCTGTTGTGTCTTTTTCCCTGAATCCTTGATCCTGTACCTGTATGTCTGAACTGTGTCCTCTGTGTTATGTTCCTGAAGTCCTTCTGTGTCCTGAACCCTGTGCCAGTGACTGTGATTCTTTGCTATATAACCTGGGTTCATCTCGGAAGGAGGAGTCCAGTGTGTGTGTGCTGAGTTTCTGTTACTCTGTGCTCAGCTTGTTATTTGGTGCAATCCCCGGCCGGCTCCAGTTCAGTCCGGCGGGGCTTGCACCAGACCGCTTGGGTTCCTTTTTAGGTCGCTGCCAGATGTCCGGAGTCCGAGGACCGCAACCTCTTACCCAGAGCCTGATGACCACAGCCTGATGTCCGATGCCTGATGACCACGGCCTGATGTCTGATGACCACTTCCAGATGTCCGGATCCTATCCTTCCCTCCCTGATGTCCGGAGCCTGCCGATCGTTGCCAGATGTCCGGAGTCCGATGCCAGTGTTCTGATGTTCCTGATGTCCAGTCCGTGTTCCTGAGATCCAGTCCGTGTTTCTATGTCTGTGTTCCTGATGTCCAGTCCATGTTCCTGATGTCCGGACCGTGTTCCTGATGTCTGGTCCGTTTTCCTGATGTCCTGTCCGTATTCCTGAGTCTGTGTTCCTGAGTTCCAGTCCATGTTCCTGATGTCCAATTCGTGTTCCTGTGTCCGTGTTCCAGAGTTCCAGTCTATGTTCTTGATGTCCTGTCCGTGTTCCTGAGTTCCAGTCCATGTTCCTGATGTCCTGTCCGTGTTCCTGAGTTCCAGTCCATGTTCCTGATGTCCTGTCCGTGTTCCTGAGTCCGTGTTCCTGAGATCGAGTTCGTGTTCCTGAGTCCATGTTCTGATCGTTCCTGAGTCCATCCATGTTCCTGATGTCCTGTCCATGTTCCTGAGTTCGTGTTCCTGAGATCCAGTTCGTGTTCCTGAGTTCGTGTTCCTGAGTTCGTGTTCCTGAGTCCATGTTCCTGAGTCCGTGTTCCTGAGATCCAGTCCGTGTTCCTGATGTTCCGATGTCTTGCCGGTTTCCCCTGTGGTCTACCCTGTGATGACGTCTGTCCTGGGTCAGTGTCTGATGTTCTCCTACTGAGCCTGGGCTACGCCTGAGGCCTGAGAGAGAGGCCGTTCTAGTATGCCCGTGCCAGATGACCCTGGACTGCATCAACCGTGATTACCCCTCCATCGTATGACTCTCGTCCATGGCTGGTGTCTGATGTTCTCCTACTGAGCCTGTGCTACGCCTGAGGCCTGAGAGAGAGGCCGTTCTAGTATGCCCATTCCAGATGACCCTGGACTGCATCAACCCGTGATGACCCCGCCATCGTCTGAAGTCTGTCTGAGGTCGGTGTCTGGTGTTCTCCTGCTGAGCCTGTGCTACGCCTGAGGCATGAGAGAGAGGCCGCCCTAGTATGCCCGTGCCAGATAACCCTGAACTGCATCAACCCGAGATGTCCTCCTGCACTTGTCTGTAATCCTGAGACGTGTACCCTTCGCTGATGTGCGGAATCGGGAGCCCGGCATTATGTTCTGTCTTTGTACTGTGTGTCTACAAAGTAAACTCTGTTTGTTTATGCCTGAAGTTGTGCAGTGTTGTTTAGTCCTGCAGGTCGCCATCTTGCCCACATGCTCAGCTGCCACGGATCCAGGTCACTGCCCTCTCCTAGTCCGGGCAGGCCCGGGTCCCTCTCTGTGGTCCAGTGGGTCCACATTCCCTTACCATCTGGGACGCATGCCTTACGTCGTCGAGGTCTGGCGGCGTGGGAGCATTGGCTAGTTAGGCAAGCTATGCCATGTCCCAACGCCCTGCAGCCGTGGGAAGCGTTACAATAGGTTTAGCCTTTAGTATAGGACATGGTTAATGATAGAACTAGCCCAATGGGTGTGAACTTGTGTTAATGAAAGGTGTGCACTTCCTGATAGCATAGTTAGAAGTGCAATGACAAGGTCAAGTTCAGGTGCAGTGGGCTGCTAGAGTCAGCATGTACCAGTTGTGCAAAGCAGTGGGCATCCCTACTGGATTCATGAGTGGGATACCTCGGTTACATCTGATGTCCATGGTCTGGCATAGGGGCTACAGGACGCTGAGTCCTTTGGAGTGCAGTGGAAGATGGACAAGAACCCGTGTAGACGGAAGGTGGTGGATCCCGGGTGCACTGCCGAAGTGGACAGGAAATTTCTGAGGCTGACAGTCAGTGGGTTTGGGAATGGTCCAGGAAGAACAAGTGGTAGGGCTGAAAAGAAGTTTTACTAAGGAAGGAACATGAATTGCAGTGCACTATTCCACATGTCATCACCACCTGATGTACTTGAACTGACCAGTTAACTTTAGCCTGTTGTAATGAACTTTGTGTTCCCTGGATTGTGTACAGCGGTTTATGAAGATGAGAGCCTGAAGACAGCAGAGGCCTTTGGCCTACAAGAGAGTGTGATGCACAGACAGCACCCTGAGACACTGTTTCCTGTAAAGTGTCAGAATGTAATCGGACAACAGCTCGTTCATGACTACCGCTCTAGCGCATTTTACACGGCCATGGCTAACTTTGTTGGCCTACACTCTGAGTCTTCGGTAATGTGTGAAATAATATTAGTACATACCAACCTAACAAAATAACAGCCCCAAAATGGACAATATGTAGAACCCAAAAAAATCTTCAATAGGGAGAGTAGAACAATAAGGCTGGGGTCACACTAGAGTATTGCATCCGATGCAAGAGCATCGGATGCGATATGCTAATGACCCTCGGCTCCTGCTCTGCTGCGAGCGGGAGCAGAGTGTCATGTTACTGTGCTCCGAGCCTCTCACACAGAGAGGATTGGAGCACAGCTGCGGAGGAGGCAGAGAAAGTGATTTCTCCATCTCCTCTGCTGCCAGTGTCGACGTATATCGCACCACACTCGGATGATATCCGAGTGATGTGTGCTGTGTCACTCACACCCATAGACTTAAATGGGTGCGAGTGAGCCAAGATTCGTCTGAGTCTCTGTGCCAATCGCAGCATGCTGCGATTGTTCTCGCATGCCGATTCAGCATGAGAAAATATGTGATTTGCCCCATAGATTAACACAGGGCGGAATGCTATGTAATGTTTTCTCGCATAGCACTCATCCGTATTCTATGCTAGTGTGATCCCGGCCTAAATGATATCCTCAAAAGAGAAGAATAAGAGTGACCAATAAAATAACAAATGAATAAAGTTTTAACAATCAAAAAATGCACAAAATGACATGGTTATCAGGGAGGATCAGATCAGACTAAGAAGATACACATCAGGAAATTAGATGGAAAAAACATTCCTAATGTAAGAAGCAAAGAACCCCAGAAATCAATCCTCCTTGATAGCAATAACATAATGTAAAAATAAATTTGCAGACGTAATGCAAATTACTGTCAAGAAATTAGTTGTAAAGAGTAAAAGGCACAATGGCTGAAAATAACCTCGATGTGCATATATGGCAGCTTATATTTAAAATTATCAAAGTATTTGTTTCTGTAAGTGTATAGGGCAGGAGATTACAGGTGACAAAATCACACCAGGACCTAAAAAACAGTCTGCATATAATACAAGCCATTAGAGATGAGCAACTTTGCCTCCGGGAGGGTCGAGTCGGGTTTCGGACCACCCAACTTTCCCAAAAGTCGATTCGAACGAAATTGGCCGACTATTGGAAAAAGTCGAAGGTCCGACTGAAACTCGAACCGATCCCAATGCAAGTCAATGGGGAAGAAAAGTCGGCAGGGAATGGAGGACAGTAAACACACCTACAGTGCCCATTTTAACACCAACGACATCAATTCTTATTACTTAAGCTTGTCGAGCTTCATTTACTTCATAATAATAGTAACGCATTGAAAACTGGGGGTTATTTGGCTAAAGTTGTGGGGGCGCAGGGCTGGATCCAGGTTTTCGTGGGCCCCGGGCGACAGAGTCTCAGTGGGCCCCTTTAAACATACCACAATTCATGATGCTCCGATACGGCAGAGAAATATAGGTATAGTACAATGCCAAATACTTCACTTCTTACGATACATGAGTGATATCTATTGTAAATTCTAAAATAGCCCAAAAACTGGACAGTATAGTCCTCCATACAGTATTATGGGCACCACATAGTGCGCCATACAGAATAATGAGCCCCATATATTGCTCCATACATAATTGATCCCATATAATGTTCCATACAGTATTTGATGAGCTCCACATAATGCTCCAGTATATGATGGTCCCCATATAATGTGCCATACAGTATAAGACGGTCCCCATAGAGTATAATGAGTCGCATATAAAGCTCCATACAGTATATGATTGGCCACATATATTGCTCCATACAGAATGGGCTCCATATAATGCTCCATACAGAATAGGCCCCATATGTGCTCCATATGATGCTCCATATATTAAGGGCCTTATATGATGCCCCATAAATTATGAACCCCATATGATGCTCTAGTATATGATGGGCCCCATATATGATGCTCCAGTGTATGATGAGCCCCATATAATGCTCCAAATATAATGGTCCCCATATATAATGCTCCATATATAATAAGCTCCATATGATGCGCCATATATAATGGGCCTCATATGATGCTTCAGCATATGATGGGCCCCATGGATGATGCTCCAGTGTATGATAGGCATATATAATGCTCCATATATAATGGGCCCCATATGATGCTCCAGTGTATAATGGGCCCCATTTATAATGCTCCAGTGTATGATGGGACCCATATATAATGCTCCAGTGTATAATGGGCCCCGTATATGATGCTCAAGTGTATGATGGGCCCCATATATAATTCTCCACTGTATAATGCTCCCCATATATTGCTCCAAACATTAAAAAAATGAAATACCTCTCTGCCTGGGCACTGCTCTACTCTGGACTCCTCAGCGTCGCCATCTTACAGCTCTCTGCACTGTGACTGTTCAGGCAGAGGGCGCACAGACGTGACGTCATCGCGCTCTCTAGAAATATGAGGAAAAAGAAACCACTATAATGTCTGCACACCACAACTAAGTAATCAAAAAATGAAAAAAGCTTTATTGCACAACATTAAAAAAAAAAACAATTAAAAAAAAAAAGAAATCCCTGCATGGATCCCAACAAGCAATCGCTGACCTATAATCAAACTCCAAACAATGATCAAATGAACAAGTGCATGTCCTAAACAATATAACAAATGACGATAAATGGGCATATATGCTAAGTCCACAGAGAGAAAAATGTATAATGCATACACCTGAACGCAGTCACCATGAGGTGATAATGAAAGGTAAAGTGCCCCCTTTCACAGCATAATGATAAAGGTATATCACCTCCCAAAATGTGAGTCAGAAAGACTCCCTATAATAGAAAAGGCTCACGTATTGAAAGACTTGGTCAGGGCTGCAAGTGGACAGTAAGCCTGATGAAGGCAATTGCAGGGGGACCCAGAGGAAGGGCGACCCAACGCGTTACGCCGCTACAAGGGCGGCTTCGTCAGGGGAAGTGCAAATGTGCTTGCAAAGCTGCAATTTGTACCTGTAGGCGGGGAATAATTTGAAGCAGGTGTGTCGCGTCATGAGGACTGGTACCAGAAGCCAGGAGAACCGGAAGTGAGGAGGCTATAGCAGGCAGACGTCTCTGCTAATGGGGAGCGCTGTACGGCGTCATATGGATGCCAAGCAGCGATCGCCATGGGAACAGGGGCTAATGTGCTATACGAAAAAAACCTAATCAGTTTTTTTTCATATATCATATTAGCCCCTGTTATTTTGGATGTGGCTGCAATTCATTGTTTTTCCGCTCCCGGGAGCTGCGCATGCGCCCATCGGTTTCCCATGGCGATCGCTGCTTGGCGTCCACACGACGCCGTGCAGAGCTCCCCATTAGCAGAGACGTCTGCCTGCTAAAGCCACCTCACTTCCGGTTCTCCTGGCTTCTGGTACCAGTCCTCATGACGCGACACACCTGCTTCAAATTATTCCCCCGCCTACAGGTACAAATTGCAGCTTTGCAAGCACATTTGCACTTCCCCTGACGAAGCCGCCCTTGTTTGCTTGTTGGGATCCATGCAGAGATTTCTATTGTTTTTAATTGTTTTTTTTTAAATGTTGTGCAATAAAGCTTTTTTCATTTTTTGATTACTTAGTTGTGGTGTGCATACATTATAGTGGTTTCTTTTTCCTCATATTTCTATTCAGTTTTTTGACCACTGGTTGTGCACCCCTTTTGTCATATGTAATATGTTTCATTTTCGCTGTGCGCCATTTCTTTGTTGTCATCGCGCTCTCTGACCTGAATGTCACTGTCAAGAAACGCGGAAGACGTCATAGCGGTGGAGCAGGGAGAGGTAAGTATTGCAAGTGCTGGGGCCCTGAGCAAGCAGGGGGAGCACACTCGTGGGCTCCGGCACTGGCACAGTGCCCCTCATAGTACGCTGGTGTCTCTGACGGCGAGTGACCCCACCCACCTGCTCAGGGGGCCATGGCACTTATGGAGCAGGGCTGGTAACTCTGGATAATTATTTATGAAGCACTGCACCACCAGGTTCAAGGTGTGAGCCAGGCCAGGTATATGTCGGAGTTTTGCCAGGGCTATGGCCGCCACAAAATTACGGCCGTTATCACTGACTACCTTGCCTGGCTCAAGATGTAGACTGCCCAGCCATGACTCAGTTTCTCGCTGCAAGTAGTCGGCCAGTACCTCCGCGGTGTGTCTGTTGTCGCCCAAAGACATAATCTTTAAAACAGCCTGCTGACGCTTACCACCAGCTGTTTGATAGTGGGATACCTCTTGTGCAACACTGGCAGCTGCGGAAGGAGTGCTCGTGCGACTGCGCTTTGTCGACGAGCTTTTGCTTCTGGAGGAGGAGGAGGGTCGAATGCCTACAGCCAACTGTTGCCTATACCGTGGGCTAGGCAGCACTGTCCTACCGCCGCTATCCCCTGTGGACCCTGCATCCACCACATTAACCCAGTGCGCAGTGATGGACACGTAAAGGCCCTGGCCATGCCTACTGGCCAATGCATCTGTTGTGAGGTGCACCTTTCCACTCACTGATTGTTTGAGTGCATGGACAATGCGGTCTTTCACATGCAGGTGGAGGGCAGGGATGGCTTTTCTAGAAAAGAAGTGCCAACTGGGTAGGTCATAGCGTGGGACAGAAAACAGGCACAAAAAAAAAAAAATGTCCTAAAATAAAGAAAAAATTATTTTGCAAAAATTGCATGAAGGTAGTAATAATTATAAGGGTATTTAGTAAACATAATTTTGATCAAAAGAATGAACAAGCCATCCCGCCACGTCAAGGCAACCCTTTGTGGGACAGTCCTACTCTAATATTAAAAACCTTTCCACTTGTCAAGTGACGTAAATGTGAACAAGGCAGAGGGACTGAACCCACCAGTTGAAGCATAGGCCAGACAGAATGGATTTTTCAACTCAGAAACAGGGCGGTCCCACCCTTATATGCACAGAATGCACTCTGAACTACATAGAAAACTAGATCTGAACTGAAAAAGTAAGTTGATGTGTATGCAAAATGTAAATGCATATTAACACATGTCCATTACACAGAAAACAGGCACAAAAAAAAAAAAAAAAAAATGTCCTAAAATAAAGAAAAAATTATTTTGCAAAAATTGCATGAAGGTAGTAATAATTATAAGGGTATTTAGTAAACATAATTTTGATCAAAAGAATGAACAAGCCATCCCGCCACGTCAAGGCAACCCTTTGTGGGACAGTCCTACTCTAATATTAAAAACCTTTCCACTTGTCAAGTGACGTAAATGTGAACAAGGCAGAGGGACTGAACCCACCAGTTGAAGCATAGGCCAGACAGAATGGATTTTTCAACTCAGAAACAGGGGGTCCCACCCTTATATGCACAGAATGCACTCTGAACTACATAGAAAACTAGATCTGAACTGAAAAAGTAAGTTGATGTGTATGCAAAATGTAAATGCATATTAACACATGACCATTACACAGAAAACAGACACAAAAAAAAAAAAAGTCCTAAAATAAAGAAAAAATTATTTTGCAAAAATTGCATGAAGGTAGTAATAATTATAAGGGTATTTAGTAAACATAATTTTGATCAAAAGAATGAACAAGCCATCCCGCCACGTCAAGGCAACCCTTTGTGGGACAGTCCTACTCTAATATTAAAAACCTTTCCACTTGTCAAGTGACGTAAATGTGAACAAGGCAGAGGGACTGAACCCACCAGTTGAAGCATAGGCCAGACAGAATGGATTTTTCAACTCAGAAACAGGGTGGTCCCACCCTTATATGCACAGAATGCACTCTGAACTACATAGAAAACTAGATCTGAACTGAAAAAGTAAGTTGATGTGTATGCAAAATGTAAATGCATATTAACACATGACCATTACACAGAAAACAGGCAGAAAAAAAAATGTCCTAAATAAAGAAAAATTATTTTGCAAAAATTGCATGAAGGTAGTAATAATTATAAGGGTATTTAGTAAACATAATTTTGATCAAAGAATGAACAAGCCATCCCGCCAGTCAAGGCAACCCTTTGTGGGGCAGTCCTACTCTAATATTAAAAACCTTTCCACTGTCAAGTGACGTAATGTGAACAAGGCAGAGGGACTGAACCACCAGTTGAAGCATAGGCCAGACAGAATGGATTTTTCAATCAAAACAGGGCGGTCCCACCTTATATGCACAGAATGCACTTGAACTACATAGAAACTAGATCTGAACTGAAAAGTAAGTTGATGTGTATGCAAATGTAATGCATATTAACACATGTTAATATGCATTTACATTTTGCTACACATCAACTTACTTTTTCAGTTCAGATCTAGTTTCTACATAGCGTGGACAGCATAGACATCAGCTCTCGAATGCAGCGCTTTCAACAAACGGAAGGGCATATCTCTAATGAGATCAGTTTGGCAATGTAAGCTTTCAAAGCCAGTGTACGTGGTGAGAGGATGAGTACTTTCTGTCCTAATCAAGTGTCTGCTAGTGGAGCTGGACTTGAAGCTGCATATGGGGAACTAGCGTGGACATGGCGGACTGAAGGGGGTTGGTGATGGTGATGGTGGTGGTGTTGTTGAAGTCCTAGATTCAGTCTTTTGTTGTAAAAACATTGCGATTCCCTGACTGCTTTGGCCTTGCAACGACACCTCAACATTTCTTGCTGGTGGTGTGCTAACCGGTGGGCTTACAGTAGGGGAAGCAATGTAGCGTTGCTGGCTACCTTCAGTCGGAGCAGATGCACATGTGCTACCTGAGGTTTTGTAGTCCATCCACGCTTGCATGAGCATGGTGGTTAAATGTCTAAGCATGCAACTGGTATTCAAATTTTGTAGATTTTTCCTTCGGCTAAATGTCCTTCCGCACTTCTTACAGATAACCTTTGCCTCATCAATAGGGTTTTGGTCAAAAAAGTGCCACACTGCACTATTCCTACTATGGGATAAATTTTCAGGGCTTGCATGCTGTGCTAATTTGACTATCTGGCCAAGGTGTCCTGCAACTCTTTTTGTTTTTTTAACACGTTTATGGACTGCTAAGGGCCTGCCAGATAACCACAGCTGCAATGTCGATGCCTGCTGCAGATTCTCCTCCTCTTCTGAGCTATTGCTAGCAGCACCCTTTTCCCCCAATGGATGCCAATCCGGGTCAACAACTGGGTCAACCATCACCTCCTCTTCAATTTCATTTGCACCTTCCTCTGTCTCACCGTGTAAGGTGGTATAGTATGCGGGAAGGGGCACCTGAGTTTCATCAGGGTCATATTCTCGCTCAGTAGACTGCGAGGGCAATGTAGTGCTCTGGGTGAATGCACCAGCAGAATCATATAGCAGTGGCTGTGCATCAGTGCACTCCATGTCATATTCATCTTGGACTGGGGAATTCAGGATTTGACTTGATAACCAAGGCATGGTATGTGAAAAGAGCTCCAGGGAGTAATCTGAAGTGTGGCCTGCCGCATCCTTCATTTTTGTTGGGGGTGAAGGACTCAAGGAAAGGTGTTGTTCCAGCTCAGGAGCCTGCACTGACGACTCAGTGCTTGCAGTTTTTGAAACTTCAGAAGAGGAGGCGATAGAGATGGAGGCCATTTCGGCAATGTAAGTCAAAACCTGTTCCTGATGCTCCAGCTTTAAAAGCGCTTTACCTACTCTCAGAAAATGGAGCCTTCCAGGCCTTCTGGAGCCAGACGATGACGCAGGCTCAACACCTCCTGCCTTAGGTGCTATTGTGCTTTTGGCACTACCAGCAGATGCACCTCCACCACCATCAGTACCAGCTGGCCCCCCCTGCCCACGTCCGCAGCCTCTTCCACCATACTTCCTCATGTTTGGGAAAATGTACCAAAAATACTAGCAGATATATTGTACTGTATCAGAAGCGTACAGTTGTATACAGTGTAGGGGAAAAATTAAATCTCCGTATATATTTCAGGAGTCACACACACACGCTCACTCAGAATGGATTTGACCGTAATACAAAAGGCAGAAAAACGGTACTGTATCAGAAGATACCAGCTGTATATGGTGAAGTGCAAAATTTAAAACTCCGTATATATTTCCGAAGTCACACACAGACGCTCTCTCAGTATGGATTTGACCGTAATACAAAAGGCGGAAAAAAGGTACTGTATCAGAAGCGTACAGCTGTATACAGTGTAGGGGAAAATTGAAATCTCCGTATATATTTCCGGAGTCACACAGAGACACTCACTCAGTATGGATTTGACCGTAATACAAAAGGCAGAAAAACTGTTCTGTAACAGAAGATACCAGCTATATACGGTGAAGGGGAAAATTTAAATCTCTGTATATATTTCCGGAGTCACACACAGACGCTCTCTCAGTATGGATTTGACCGTACTACAAAAGGCAGAAAAACGGTTCTGAATCAGAAGATACCAGCTGTATATGGTGAAGGGGAAAATTTAAATCTCCATATGTATTTCCGGAGTCACACACAGACGCTCTCTCAGTATGGATTTGACCGTAATACAAAAGGCAGAAAAACGGTACTGTATCAGAAGATACCAGCTATATATGGTGAAGGGGAAAATTTAAATCTCCATATATATTTCCGGAGTCACACACAG
>JARQOD010008452.1:0-35471 GCA_033576555.1 Oophaga sylvatica
GTCACTGTCAGAAACGTGAAGGCGTCACAGCGGTGGAGCAGGGAGAGGTAAGTATTGCAAGTGCAGGGGCCCTGAGCAAGCAGGGGGGGCCCACTCGTGGGCAACGGCCCTGGCACCAGGGCCCCTCATAGTACGCCGGTGTGTCTGATGGCGAGTGGGCCCCCCTCATCAGAGACACTTTGCATACTATGAGGGCCCTTGCCATGCCGTCGCCCACGAGTGGGCCCCCCCCTGCTCAGGGCAACGGCACTTGCCTGGGTGCACCAGGTGCTGATGCGGCCCTGGGGATTACAGCCCAGTTAGGGGGGTGAAAAAACTTGCATATGTTGAGGTGTAGGCTGGACGGATGTGCAAGCACAGTCTTCGCAATTTATGGAGCAGGGCTGTTAACTCCGGATAATTATTTAGGAAGAAACTGCGCTACCAGGTTCAAGGTGTGATACAGGCAACGCATGTGTCTGAGTTTGGCCAGGGCTATGGCCGCCACAAAATTACGGCCGTTATCACTGACTACCTTTCCTGGCTCAAGATGTAGACTGCCCAGCCATGGGTTGGTGATGGTGGTGGTGATGGCCTATATTCAGTCTTTCGGTGCATAAACATTGTGACTCCCTGACTGATTTGAGACACCTCAACATTTCTTTATGGTGGTGTGCTAACCTGTGGGCTTACAGTGGGGGAAGCGATGTAGCGTTGCTGGCTACTTTCAGTCGGAGCAGGTGCACATGTGCTACCTGAGGTTTTGTAGTCCGTCCAGCTTGCAAGTGCATGGTGTTTAAATGTCTAAGCATACAACTGGTATTCAAATTTCGGAGATTTTTCCCGTGGCTCAAGGTCCTTCCGCACTTCTTACAGATAACCTTTGCCTCATCAATAGGATTTTGGTCAAAAAAGTGCTACACTGCACTCTTCCTAGTATGGTACAAACTTTTCAGGGCTGCACGCTGTGCTAATTTGACCGTCTGGCCAAGCTGTCCTGCAACTCTTTTTGTTGTTTTAACATTTTTTTGCACTGCTACAGGCCTGCCAGATAACCGCAGCTGTGATGTCAATGCCTGCTGTGGATCCTCCCCCCTCTTCTGAGCTATTGCCAGCGGCACCCTCTTCCCCCAATGGATGCCAATTCGGGTTATCACTGGGTCATCCATCACCTCCTCTTCAATTTTCATGTGCACCTTCCTCTGTGTCACCGTGTAAGGTGGTATAGTATGCGGGAAGGGTCACCTGAGTTTCATCAGGGTCCTATTCTGGCTCAGTAGACTGCGAGGGCAATGTAGTGCTCTGGGTCAATGTACCAGCAGAATCATCTAGCAGTAACTGTGCATCAGTGCACTCCATGTCAGATTCATGTTGGACTGGGAATTCAGGATTTGACTTGATAACCCAGGCATGGTGTGTGAAAAGAGCTCCATGGAGTAAATCAGAAGTGTGGCCTGCCGCATCCTTCACTTTTGGTGGGGGTGAAGGACACAAGGAAAGGTGTTGTTCCTGACAAGGAGCCTGCACTGACGACTCAGTGCTTGCAGTTTTTGAAACTTCAGAAAGGAGGCGATAGAGCTGGAGGCTGTTTCGGCAATGTAAGCCAAAACCTGTTCCTGATGCTCCACCTTAAAAGAGGCTTACCTACTCCCAGAAAAGGGAGCCTTCCAGGCCTTCTGGAGCCAGACCATGACGCAGGCTCAACACCTCCTGCCTTAGGTGCTATTGTGCTTTTGGCACTACCAGCAGATGCACCACCACCACCATCAGTACCAGCTGGCCCCCCCGCCCACGTCCGGGCCTCTTCCACCATACTTCCTCATGTTTGGGAAAATGTACCCAAAATACAAGCAGACATATGGTACTGTATCACAAGCGTACAGCTGTAACGGTGAAGGGAAAATTTCAATCTGTATATATTTAAGGAGTTACACACAGACGCTCTCAGGCTCAGTATGGATTAGACCAGAATATAAAAAGCAGAAAAAGGGTACTGGATCAGAAGATAACAGGTGTATAGGGGTAAATTGTAATTTCTCCATATAGATTTCCGGAGTAACACACAGACGCTCACAGCTCAGTATGGATTAGACCAGAATATGAAAAGCAAAAAAAGTTTACTGTATCAAAGCGTACAGCTGTATACAGTGTTGGGGTAATTTTAAATCTCCGTATATATTTCCGGAGTAACACACAGATGCTCACAGGCTCAGTATGGAGAAGACCCAGAATATGAAAAGCAGAAAAAGTGTACTGTATCAGAAGCGACAGCTGTATACAGTGTTGGGGTATTTTAAATCTCTGTATATATTTCCAGAGTCAGACACAGACTCTCACAGGCTCAGTATGGATTACACCAGAATATAAAAAGTAGAAAAAGGTAATGTATCAGAAGCGTACAGCTGTATACAGTGTTTGGGGTACTTTTAAATCTCCGATATATTTCCGGAGTAAACACAGACACTCTCAGGCTCAGTAAGGTTAGACCAGAATATAAAAACTAGAAAAAGGGTAATGTATTAGAAGCGACAGCTGTATACAGGGTTGGGGTAATTTTAAATCTCCGTATATATTTCCGGAGTAACACACAGATGCTCACAAGGCTCAGTAATGGATTACACCAGAATATAAAAAGTAGAAAAAAGAATAATGTATCAGAAGCGTACAGCTGTAAACAGTGTTTGGATACTTTTAAATCTCCGTAAATATTTCCGGAGTAACACACAGACGCTCACAGCTCAGTATGGATTAGACCATAATATGAAAAGCAAAAAAGGCTAATGTATCCGAAGATACCAGGCGTATACAGTGTAGGGTAATTGTAAATCTCTGTATATATTTCAGGAATAACACCCAGACGCTCTCTCAGTATGGATTTGACCGTTATACAGAAGGCAGAAAACGGTACTGTATCAGAAGATACCAGCTGTATACGGTTTTGGGGAAAATTGAAATCTCCGTATACATTTCCGGAGTCACACACAGACGCTCTCACAGTAGGATTTGACCGTAATACAGAAGGCAGAAAAACGGTACTGTATCAGAAGATACCACTGATACGGTTTCGGGGGAAAATTGAAATCTCCCTATATATTTCTGGAGTCACACACAGATAGTCAGCATGTATTTGTCCATGATACCAGCTGGTACACGGTATTCTGTGAGGAGCGTACAGCTCTATACGGTGTGTGAAAAAATGAACACATCGTAACTGTGGCAGAAAAAAGAATAAAAGTATTTGTGTTGTGTAAAAAGCAGTCTGCACCGCAGTGTACACACAGCAATACAGCTATCAGGCAGCCTAATAACCAGTGCTGCTGCACACAAACAAAATCCTCCCCTGTCACTGCACACTAACTGCACAGCACAATCGCTATCAGCACAAGCACAGAATAACTTTTTTTTCCTGCCCAACTCCCCCCTACTGAGAAACAGCGGCAGCAACCTCTCCCTACGCTAAGATCGGCAGAAGTAAAATGGCGTTTGTGCTCAGGGCTTTTATAGCCACTGTGACGCCACACAAAGCAAGCCAATCACTGCAATACCCTTCTCTAAGATAGTGGTGGCTGCTGCCCATGTCATCGCATTGCCCACAGTGTACGTCCTTGCTCATTGGCTGAGAAAAGGCGCCTGCAAGCATTCTGGGAAAACCGACTTTGGCGCTCGGGTCGACGACCACATGGCCGACCTCACGCTATGGTTGGGTTTCGCTCGGCGAAACCCAACATTGGCGAAACTTAGTGATTTTTGAATGTGACCGACCTGTTTCGCTCAACTCTACTCTTGATACCGCCAAACAAATCAAACTTTTAAAGAAAATTTGGCAAAGTGGCGAAATTTGATTTCAAAAGTCTATCTCTTGGTTTGGCACCAGACCGGCATGAAGTCTGTATGTGTTCAGTTCAGGTAAGGTCCATATGTTGCAGCACAAAAATTTAAAAGATTGAAATAGCAGGGTCATGTGTGGACATCATTCTCCATTATCTCAGTATAGACCATAGCTCCTGTAGAGCATAGCTATAGTTACAACTGATTTATTATTTATAATTGCTTGTTGCAGACTTAATGAGTAATTTACACCATAACTAGTCAGTTGTATCTTGTGTCTTTGTTTAATAGGTTAAACAAAGTTTATCACTTATTAATCACAGAGGCAGTTAGGAACATTTTTGTAAAATCTCTTAATTTAATGTGCATAATTAATTTAACCCTTAAAGATGCAGACAATTTTAATTTTTCCTCATTCGTTTTTTCCTCCATGTCTTCCAAGAGCCGTAATTTGTATATTTTTCTCTTTATGAAAAGTATGTTAATTTTTGCACGATCTGTTGTAATTTTGCATAACATGATTAGTTTCACCACTTTCTAAGTGAAAAAACCTGCAATAGTTTTTTGATGTTTGTTTTTATGGTGTAATATACGACAGTATGATTTTCCAGGTCTGTGCAATTCCAGCAATACCAAACTTATATAGTTTTTTTTAACAAAATGGTAAAAAAAAAAAAGTGAAAATTCGTAGACTTGTATTATTTACATTTTTACACTGATGTAGCTTTGTGAGGGTTTGTTTTTTGCATAATGAGCTGTAGTTTTTATTGATATGATGTTGGGGTGTGTGCAACACTTTGATTGCTTGATATTGCATTTTTTGCAGTGACCCTAAAACCTCAATTCTGACATTTCAATTTTTTTTTCTCTTTACGGTGCTTGCCAATTGGGTTAAAAAACTTGACATTTTAATAGATCAGACCTTTACGGACACAGTAATATGATATGTGTTTGTTTTATTTATTCTAAGCTCTCTTGTAAAAAAAAAATTACATTTATTTTAAGTTTTGTTATTGCTTTATTTTAACGGCGGCGAGTGGTGATTGAAATTTTTAAAGTCTTAGGCTGGAGTCATACACAAGGTATAAAAACACAGACCGTATTTTACAGATGAGAATCGCACAAAAGTTCCCTGAACAGTGATCCATATGTCATCCGTGTGCAATGCGAGGATGCGATTTCCTCGCATCAAAATATCCTG
This sequence comes from Oophaga sylvatica, assembly GCA_033576555.1. Taxonomy (NCBI): domain Eukaryota; kingdom Metazoa; phylum Chordata; class Amphibia; order Anura; family Dendrobatidae; genus Oophaga; species Oophaga sylvatica. Next base: position 5,009 of record JARQOD010008452.1, read on the forward strand.
TGTCATCTGTATGGCAACCGTATGGCGAGATTTTCTCGTCGGCTTGCAAAACCGACATATAATGGATCCAAATGACAGGTTTTAAATCACAAAAGAAAGAATAGATATATACACACATAGAATACACATATATATATATATATATATATATATATATAGTACAGACCAAAAGTTTGGACACACCTTCTCATTTAAAGATTTTTCTGTATTTTCATGACTATGAAAATTGTACATTCACACTGAAGGCATCAAAACTATGAATTAACACATGTGGAATTATATACTTAAAAAAAGTGTGAAACAACTGAAAATATGTCTTATCTTCTAGGTTCTTCAAAGTAGCCACCTTTTGCTTTGATGACTGCTTTGCACACTCTTGGCATTCTTGTTTTTACAATTACCATTTTTTTTACCGTTTAAAAAAAATATACAGTACAGACCAAAAGTTTGGACACACCTTCTCATTTAAAGATGTTTCTGTATTGTCATGACTATGAAAATTGTAAATTCACACTGAAGGCATGAAAACTATGAATTAGCACATGTGGAAGTACTGTATATACTTAACAAAAAAATGTGAAACTACTGAAAACCATTTCCGGTGACTACCTCTTGAAGCTCATCAAGAGAATGCCAAGAGTGTGCAAAGCAGTCATCAAAGCAAAGGGTGGCTGCTTTGAAGAACCTAGAATAAAAGAAATATTTTCAGTAGTTTCACACTTTTTTGTTAAGTATATACAGTACTTCCACATGTGTTAATTCATAGTTTTGATGCCTTCAGTGTGAATTTACAATTTTCATAGGTTCCATATCAATATAAGTGTACCGACTTGGAGAATCATATTGCCAGGTTATGTTCCAGCACAAATAACATTGTAAAAATAAAACCCAAAACACAATTTCAGAATTGCATTTTTTACAATTTCACTTCATTTGTTTTTTTTTCTCTTTTTTTCATTACATTATATGGAAACATATATGTTGTCATTCAAAACTACAACTCGTCCCACAAAAAACAAGCTCTCATACTGGTATGTCTATGGAAAAATAAATAAATATGGCTCTTTGAAGAAGGGGAGGAAAAACAAAAGCTCCAAAAATGGTTGTCAGGTGGTTAAGAGTGTTAAATGACTTCTTTTAACCCTTAAGGACCAAGCCATTTTGTAGGTTAATGACCAGGCCAATTTTTACTATTCTGACCACTGTCACTTTATGTGCTTATAACTCTGGAACGCTTCAAAGGATCTTGGCGATTCTGAGAATGTTTTCTCATGACATATTGTACTTCATGATAATGGTCAAATTTCTTCGATATAACTTGCATTTATTTATGAAAAAAATGGAAATATGGTGAAAATTTTGAAAATTTTGCAATTTTCAAACTTTTAATTTTTATGCCCTTAAATCAGAGAGATATGTCACAAAAAATAGTTACTAAATAACATTTCCCACATGTCTACTTTACATCAGCACAATTTTGGAACCAATTTTTTTTTTTGTTAGGATGTTATAAGTGTTAAAAGTTGACCAGCGATTTCTCATTTTTCCAACAAAATTTACAAAACCATTTTTTTTAGGGACCACCTCACATTTGAAGTCACTTTGAGGGTTCAATACGACAGAAAACACCCAAAAATGACACCATTCTAAAAACTGCATCCTCAAGTTGTTCAAAACTACATTCAATAAGTTTATTAACCCTTTAGGTGCTTCACAAGAATTGAAGCAATGTGGAAGGAAAAAATGAACATTTAACTTTTTTTTTCCCAAAATTTTTCTTTCAACACAATTTTTTTTATTTTGTCAAGGGTATCAGGAGAAAATTAACCATAATATTTGTTGTTCAATTTCTCCTGAGTACACCAATACCCCATGTGTGGAGGAAGTCCAATCTTTAGGCACACGGCAGGGCTTAGAAGTGAAGCACCATCATTTGAGATTTTGAATGTCAAATTGGCTGGAATCGAGAGCAGACATCATGTCGGGTTTGGAGAGCCCCTGATGTACCTAAACAGTGGAAACCCCCCATAAGTGACCCCATTTTGGAAACTAGACCTCCCAAGGAACTTATCTAAATGTGTGGTGAGCACTTTGAACCCCAAGGGCTTCACAGAAGGTTATAACGTAGAGCTGTAAAATTAAAAAATCATATTTTTTCCACAAAAATGATCTTTTCACCCTCAATTTTTATTTTCCAAAGGGTAGCAGGACCCGAAAGTTATTGTGCAATATGTCCTGAGTACGCTGATACCCCATATGTGGGGTAAACCACTATTTGGGTGCATGGAAGAGCTCGGAAGGGAAGCAGCGCCATTTGACTTTTTGGCTGGAATTGAGATTGGACGCCATGTCGCATTTGGAGAGTCCCTGATGTGCCTAAATAGTGGAAACCCCCCACAAGTGACCCCATTTTGGAAACCAGATTTTTATTTTTATAAGGGTAGCAGGAAAAATAGGACCCCAAAAGTTGTTGTGCAATTTGTCCTGAGTACGCTTATACCCCATATGTGGGGGTAAACCACTGTGATCGCCTTACTGCGATCTTTGGGAGGCAGAATGAACAAATCCACAAAAGATAAAGAACTGGTTTTATTTTTTACGCCGTTCCTCGTGCGGTAATAGTGATTGAGCGATTTTATTCCTCGGTTGGTGCGATTACAGCGATACCAGATTTATATATTTTTTTCATGATTAGCTTCTGTCACACACTAAAAGACGCTTTTTTTGTAAGAAATTTTTGCATCGCCGTATTTTGAGAGCTATAATTTTTCCATATTTCGGCCAACAGAGTCATGTGTGGGCTTATTTTTTGTGGGACGAGCGGACGTTTTTATTGGTACCATATTCGGGCACATAACATTATTTGATCGCTTCTTATTCCGATTTTTGTGGAAGCAGAATGAACAAAAACCAGCAATTCCGAATTTTTTTTTCCCTCCGTTTCGCGTGTGGTAAAATTGATAAAGCAACTTTATTCTTTGGGTCACTACGATTATAGCGATAACTCAGTTATATCTTTTTTTATGTTTTGACGTTTTTTACACAATAAAAACTTTTATAGAAAAAATAATTATTTTTGCATCACTTTATTCTGCGAGCTATAACTTTTTTATTTTTTTGTTGATGATGCTGTATGGCGGCTTGTTTTTTGCAGGACAAGATGACGTTTTCAGTGGTACCATGTTTATTTATAGGCATTGTTTTGATCGCGTATTATTGCATTTTTTCCAAGTGGTATGATGATACCGCTTGGAAAAGGTATAATTTGCTACTTTTTTGTGTTTTTTTTAAGGCTTTCACTGAAGGGGTTAACTAGGGTTACGCTAGTTAACCCCCGGTCATCAAGGTAGACATCGCAGGGACGCCGATCTAAGGCAGAGGGAGCTCCCGACCCTCTGCCTCCCCCCCTGAACGCTGCGATCGCGCTCGATCGCAGCAGTCAGGGGGTTAACAGCCAGGGGCAGCGCGGACGCCGCTCCCGGCTGTCAGTGCATGAAGCTCGGCCACTGCAGCGCTGAGCTCCTGCACTGATCGCTGCTGTGTTTGGTCAGTCAGATTGACTGACCAATCACAGCGCTGTGGGTGCGGGGACCGACGGCATGGGTCCCCGCACGTCTTGCCGTGCCTGTCAGGCACTGAACTACCACTGCGTGTTTACACGCAGTGGTAGTTCAAAGGCATGACATGCACAGTCCGTCCTGGTGCCGGAACTGACATCTTGCCATGACGGACTGTGCACGTCAATGGACACTAATGGGTTAAGGTCCATCTCGCCTGATGGGAATGGCAATTAAAATGGCAATCTGTATATATAACGTTGAGTGTATGTGTGTGTTTATATATGTATGGAGCCACGCCCACTCCACATATCCCCGCCCACTCTGCATAGCCACACTCCACATGCAGAGCCCCATATAAAAAATATCTAGTTTTATATATATACTGTGTATATACAGGGGTTGGACAAAATAATGGAAACACCTGGAAACATCAACAAAAGTTAGTTTAATATGGTGTAGGTCCACATTTTGCGGCGATTACAGCCTTAATTCTCCGAGGTATGGATTCATACAAGGTGTGAATTGTTTCCAAAGGAATTTTAGCCCATTCTTCAGTTAAAACACCCTCCAGTTCTTTGAGCGACGATGGTGGCGGAAATCGACGTCTAACTTGAATCTCTAAAATCGACCATAAATGCTCAATAATGTTGAGGTCTGGGGATTGTGGGGGCCAGATGAGATGCTCAACTTCATTAGAATGTTCCTCGTGCCATGATTTAACTATTCTAGCTGTATGAATTGGTGCATTATCATCCTGAAAGATGGCGTTCCCCTCTGTGAACAATGCTTGAACCATAGTATGCACTTGGTCGCCCAAAATGCCTAAATAATCGCGGCTGTCAATTCTTCCATGAAGGGATATCATTGGCCCGGCGAATCTCCATGAAATAGCACCCCAGATCATCACAGAACCTCTGCCATGTTTTACGGTTGGGAGAAGGCAGTCTGGATGGAATTCTTCTTTCGTCTGTCTCCAAACGTAAACGCGGCTGAAGGTCGGAAATAGGGTAAACGATGATTCGTCTGAGAATATCACATGTTTCCACGGCTCGAGGGACCAATTCTGGAGGGTTCTTCACCACTCTAAACGCTTGGAAACATTTGTCATTGAGAGCAGCGGTTTTCGAATTGCAGCTCTTCTGTGGAATCCAGATTTGTTCAGCTCCCGAAAAACAGTTTTGGTGGAAACTGGGTTCTGTAGGTGTTCATTGAGCTCAGCAGTGATTTTCTGAGCCGTGGTCTTGCAATCCTCTCTCACAATTCTCTTTAGAGTCCGAGGGTCTCTCTCAGTCAACTTCGACTTTCGGCCGGACCTGTGCTTTGCAGTGGACGTTTTTCATTCTCTTTCAAACGCAGTCATTACTTTGGAGACAGTACCTCTTGACACCCCAAGCATTCGGGCACTTTCGGTTACACTACGCCTGCCATACCAGCACCAACAATTTGGCCTCTTTGAAAATCAGAGAGGTCTGCCATTGGTATCAGTTTCTCATCAATGTTCTTACAATTATGCAAAACAAACAGTTAATTTACATACACATATGACATAACACAAATAATCAACTACAAAACATTACCATATGTCACGGTTTGCATGTTTATAACATGTTCGAAGATTATGATGCCAAAACGTTAGGTGTTTTCATTATTTTGTCCAACCCTGTATATACATATATATATATATATATATATTATATATATATATATATATATATATATATAATCTAATATATAATAAATATCTAATATATATCTTCTTGACCACAACAGGTTACACTGTCTGTGTTGCCCTTAGCAATCAATCACTAAGCACCTTTCATTTCACCAGAGCTGTTTAATAGATGAAAGCTGAGCTGTGATTGGTTGCTATGAGCAACAGTTTTCCCACTCCACAAAACCTCAACTGACACTGACTGGGTGGGAGGAATCTAACATCCCCGGTAACATAAGCTCCCAGCCATTGTTGCCCCCCAGAAAGGAGCAAAGAGCACATGACAGAAATGAATCATACCCTCCTCTATTACTGTTGGGCTCTATTGTTACCAGCGTAGAAAATGGTATCATCAGCGGCCGCACACACAGAGCCGCACACAGAGCCACACTGCCAGGTTACATAACAGCACATCTCCAAGAACTCCCTGCTCAGTGCCTCCCAGCTCTGGTCTATGGGATGGAGGATGTGTGATAGGTATATGGGCATGGAACAATGGGATGGAGGATGTGTGATGGGTATATGGGCATGGGACTATGGGATGGAGGATGTGTGATGGGTATATGGGCATGAGACTATGGATGGAGGATATGTATTTATTTATGTATTTATTTATTTTACTCACTTAAATAGTGCCATTAATTACACAGTGCTTTACAAACATTTTGTATAATGGGTATTTATATGAGCACTGGACTATGGGATAGAGGATGTGTGATGGCTATGTGGGCACGAGACTATGGGATAGAGGATGTGTGATGGGTATATGGGCACTGGACTATAGGATAGAGGATATGTATAATGGGCGTATGGACACGGGACTATTGGATGGAGTATATGTATGATGGGTATATGGGCACGGGACTATGGGATGGAGGATATGTATGATGGTATAGGGACAAGGGACTATGGAATGGAGGATATGTATGATGGGTATATGGGCACGGACTATGGGGTAGAGGATATGTATGATGGGTATATGGGCACGGGACTATGGGATGGAGAATAATCATTATAATTTGTTAGAACTAACCACAGTTAGTTACTATGCCCGGGCAATGCCAGGATCTTCAGCTAGTTGAAGATAAATTGAAAAAATAAATTACCAGTACATAAAAGTCTTGCTCTCTCCTGTACAATCAGTGGCGCACCTACCATGAGGCAAGTTGAGCTCTTTGCCTCAGGCGGTGGTCACTCCCTGAAGATAGGGGGCGGCAGATTCTCCTCTTCTGCATCTGCTCCTGTTGCTCATGTATTGCTGTCTGTACGCACAAGACCTGTGATGAGGTCACAGGGGGGGAGGAGTCAGGTGTCACATGATCAGGGGCCGCCCTCAGTGTATGCAAGACTCTGCTGTGCTGGTTGTCATGGTGCTGGATGAGGAAATTATATGTGTGGGGTCAGGAGGGATTTACAGGGTGGATGTAGCAGAGCTGTGTGTGTGTACGAGGTGTACGGATCGGAGCCGGGCGTGTATGGGGTGTGCGGAGCGGAGCCACAAGTGTACGAGGTGCGCGCAGCCCTGTGCGCATGAGGTGTGCGGAGCGGAGCCGTGTGTGTACAAAGTGTACGGAGCGGAGCCATGTGTGTACGAGGTGTACGGAACGGAGACCTGTATGTATGAAGTGTACAGAGCAGAGCTGCGAGTGTATGGGGTTTGCGAAGCGGAGCCACATGTGTGCAAGTTGTACGGAGCAGAGCCATGTGTGTGCGAGGTGTATGGAATGGAGCCCTGTTTATATGAAGTGTGCGCAGCCACATGTATACGAGGTGTGTGGAGCAGAGCCATGTGTATACGAGGAGTGCGGAGCCCTGTGAGTATCATGTGTGCGGAGCGGAGCGTTGTGTGGACGAGGAGTGCGGAGCGGAGCCGCGTGTGAACGAGGTGTGCGGAACCCTGTGTGTACGAGGTGTGCGGAGAGGAGCCGCGTGTGTACGAGGTGTGCGGAGAGGAGCCGCGTGTGTATGAGGTGTGCCGAGCGGAGCAGTGTGTGTAAGAGGCGTGCGGAGCCCTGTGTGTGCGAGGTGTGGGGAGGGGAGCCGCGTGTGTACGAGGTGTGTGGAGCGGAGCCGCATGTGTATGAGGTGTGCGGAGCCCTGTGTGTACGAGGTGTGCGGAGCGGAGCCATGTGTGCACGAGGTGTGCAGAGCGGAGCCACGTGTGTACGAGGTGTGCGAAGCGGAGGCGCATGTGTACGAGTTGTGCGGAGCTGCATGTGTGCGAGGTGTGCAGAGTGGAGCCGCATGTCTACGAGGCATACAAAGTGGAACCGTGTGTGTATGCATGTATGAGGTCGGTGTATGGTGGGGAGCATTCATACCTCCCAACTGTCCCAGATCCAGCGGGACAGTCCCGATTTTGAAAGAGAGTCTGCCCCGCTGTCCCGGCCGGAGGCTTACTTTTCCCGTGGACACAGGAGTACACGGCGGAGCCCCAAGGAACACTTTAAAACTCGCACGTGACGTTCCACCGGAAGTGATGTGCTGGAAGCTGACCGGAAATTAGGTAATTTCAGGAGGAGATTGTGACGGAACCATGGAGGCACTTCAGGGAATGCTTCAGATCCATCACCGTGTCCTCCTCCGACAGCGCGGACAGCGGGATCGCCTTGAAATCGGGGATGTCGGCCATGTGAGCGGATCATGATATGTCCTGCACCAGGGGGGTCAGATGGGCACTACAATGGGAGCCAGGCTGCTATAGTATCTTTATAGAATCTTTCTTTCTCTCTCTGTTTCTTTCTCTCTCCATGTTCTTTCTTTCTCTCTCCGTTCTCTCTTTTTTCTCTCTCTTATCTTTCTTTCACTCTCTGTTCTTTCTTTCTCTGTTATTTCTTTCTCTCTCCTTTCTTTCTTTTTTCTCTCTCTCTGTTCTTTCTTTCCCTCTTTCTTTCTCTGTGTACTTTCTTTCTTTCCCCTCTTTCTTTCTCTCTCTGTTCTTTCTTTTCCTCTCTGTTCTTTTTCTTTCCCCTCTTTTTTCTCTCTGTTATTCCTTTCTCTCTCTGTTCTTTCTCTCTGTTCTTCCTTTCTTTCTCTCTCTGTTCTTTCTTTTTCTCTCCTTTCTTTCTTTCTTTCTCCCTCTGTTCTTCCTTTCTCTCTCTCTCTGTTCTTTCTTTTTCACTCTGATCTTTCTTTCTCTCTCTGTTCTTTCTCTTTCTTCCTGTCTCATCTTTCTTTCTTTCCCCTCTTTCTTTCTGTCTCTCTTTTCTTTATTTCCCCTCTTTCTTTCTCTCTCTGTTCTTTCTTTCTCTCTCTGTTTTCTTCTTTTTCTCTCTGTTCTTTCTTTCTCTCTATTCTTTCTTTCTCCGTTCTTTCTCTGTTCTTTCTTTCTCTCTCCATTCTTTCTTTTTCTCTCTTTGTTGTTTCTCTCTCTGTTCTTTCTTTCTTTCTCTCCATTCTTTCTTTTTTCTCTCTCTGTTCTTTCTCTCTCTCTCTGTTCTTTCTTTCTCTCTGTTCTTTTTTTCTCTCTCTCCATTCTTTCTTTTTTCTCTCTCTGTTCTTTCTTTCTCTCTCCTTTCTTTTTTTCTCTCTCTGTTCTTTCTTTCTCCTTTCTTTCTCTCTCTCTGTTCTTTCTTTCTTCTTTCTATCTCTCTCTGTTCTTTCTTTTCCCTTTCTTTCTTAGGCTACTTTCACACTTCAGGCTTTTTGAATCAGGCGCGATCCGGCGTGTTTTTTAAAAAAACGCATCCGGTATCGGATGCGTTTTTTTTAGCATTGACTTACATTGGTGCCGGATCGCGCCTGATGTCACTGCGTTGCATCCGTTTTTGACGCTTGCTGCAAAGTTTTTTTTTTTTTCCGGAGCCGCCTGATAGTGCCTGAATCGGCACTTCAGGCGGCCGGAAACAATGCAATCCTATGGCGCCGGACCAGTTTTTTGACAAATCCGTCAGAAAACTGATCCGGAGTCCAAGGTCTCTCTCTCTCTCTCTCTCCTCGGTCCGGACATTGAAGGCTGCATTTTCAACATGGAAATTTTAGATTTCCGAGTTGAAAAGGTCAGGACGGATCAGGCAAAAAACCTGATCAGTTGCATCAGTTTTTTAAAATCAGCGCCGGATCCGTCCTATCAGGCATAGGACGGATTATGCCTGATTCAAAAAACCTGATGTGTGAAAGTAGCCTTACTATGTTCTTACTTTCCCATCTTTCTTTCTTGCTCTGTTCTCTTTCCCCTCTTTCTTTCTCTCTCTCTCTGTTCTTTCTTTTGCTCTCTGTTCATCTTCTTTTCCCTTCTTCTTTCTCTCTATTCTTCCTTTTTCTCTGTTCTTTCTCTTTCTTTCTCTCTCTGTTCTTTCTTTCTTACCTTCTTTCTCTCTCTGTTCTTTCTTTCTCTCTCTGTTCTTTCTTTCCCCTCTTTCTCTCTCTGTTCTTCCTTTCTCTCTCTCTCTCTGTTCTTCCTTTCTCTCTCTGTTCTTTCTTTCGCTCTCTGTTCGTTCTTTCTCTCTCTGTTCTTTCTTTCTCTCTCTCTGTTCTTTCTTTCTCTCTCTTTCTCTCTCTCTCTGTTCTTTCTTTCTTTTTCTCAGTACCAGTCAGTGTGCCCATAGTACCAGCCACTGACACTATATACAGAGCTCCTGTGTATAATGTCACTGGTGATCACTGTATTACCTGTACACTGACACTATATACAGAGCTCCTGTGTATAATGTCACTGGTGATCACTGTATTACCTGTACACTGACACTATATACAGAGCTCCTGTGTATAATGTCACTGGTGATCAGTTAATTACCTGTACACTGACACTATATACAGAGCTCCTGTGTATAATGTCACCAGTGATCACTGTATTACCTGTACACTATACACTATATACAGAGCTCCTGTGTATAATGTCACCGGTGATCACTGTATTACCTGTACACTGACACTATATACAGAGATCCTGTCAAAGAACAGGAGAAAAAGACTGTTTTATAAGGAGTTTTATAAACACTTGAGCTAAACGAAGAACTACGAATGATGTTAGCACAAGCAACGCAATGTCCACAATTAAAGCAACCCACATTGCGTTTTATTGACCCAAAAGGGTTTTTACTGGGTGCTATGTAGTGACTCTGAACGAGCATATCCTTTAAATTCTTAGATCTTCTGGGGGTCATCAGGGGTCGATCAGTAAGAGCGGATCCCAGAGCGGGCTCAGTCATCAACACGGACCAATGTTTAGTCAAAATTCTCCTCATATTCTCCCACTCATGGTTGAAAACACATGCGCCGTCAAATGCAGCGATCATGTGGGTCAGCATGTGATGGTCACATGACCAATCACTATGGATACTTAAGGTCCTTCAGTGCTTGCAATCTCACACTTCCCCTTGAGAAAGCGAGACATACAAGAAGCGAAACGTACGTTGGGCATATTTGTGTGACATCCTGCATTTAGGTGAGGTTTTTTGTTCCTGATCTTGCCATAGTATATGACCATGTATGGTTAGTGAGGCTATGTATGGACACATTGGCCTGAGATCGTGGGCACAGTACTGCGGTCTTTTATTATGGCAGAGACCTGTTATTCAGGATATATGACTTTAACAATACTTTGGTACTTTATATGCTCTCAACTATTTGTGATCTATTAACATTACAATGTGTATACCATGTTAAGGTGATGTGGGTGTCCACAACTTTTTGGTGTCTTTTTTAAACACACATCTAGTTATACGTTTTTATGCTATGTTTTTGTCAGCAATATTTGTTCAATAAAACCTTTTGATAATTTGTTTATAAAACTCCAGTCTTTTTCTCCTGTTCTTTGTCATATTTGCACTTGGAGGTATGTGCAGTAATCAGGTGATTGTTTTCACCACTGCGTAACATGGATCTGGATTTTAGGTTGTTAATACAGAGATCCTGTGTATAATGTCACTGGTTATCACTGTATTACCTGTACACTGACACTACATACAGAGCTCCTGTGTATAATGTCACCGTCTCCACCTTTTATCGGCGCCATCTTGTGACTGCAACTTCTGTCTGCGGGAAGTCAGAAGTAGCAGAAACTGTTATGTTACGGTAGCTGAGGAGTGCAAGCAAAAAAGGAAATACACCAGAGCAGTTGGAATCTATGAGATTGCAGTACCCTGACTAACCACCGCAACTAGAGGCAGCCGTGGAGCGTTCCTACGTTGGTCCTAGACGCCTCGTCACAGCCTGAGAAACTAACTACACCTAAAGATAGAAATAGGAAAGCTATCTGCCCCGTAGCAGAACCCCAAAGATAATAGAAAGCCCCCAAACATGTAATGGCGGTTAGACAAGAGGAAATACTGACACAGAAAGAAAATAGTATGAGCAAAAGCTGGGGCCCAAACTATCTAAATAGAAAAGGACAGGAAGGGTACTTACTGCAATCCCAGAAAACCCTGAAAAACACCAACTCTACTAATTTCAAAATCACCTGAGATCACACGACCTCTACCACCTAAATTAGTTCTCTGGTGTAACAAAAACAGCAGCCACTGAAAAAACTGGAAAAAGCAAAAGTACAAAACACAGTGGCTGAACTAAACTGAGAGGGCAAAAGCCCCCGGAGGGGACCCAGAAGGCCCCCACAGAAGTGCAGGACCAAATGCAAAAATATAGCAAAAACACAAAATAAGAAATTGTCTTATCTGATAGCAGGAGATGCAGACACGACACAGCAGGCTACAAGGGAAACTGGAAAGAAGGATTCAGACCAGAACAATTGATCACCGGCAACCCTGATGGGAAAATGATTCCCTTAAATAAGACCAATCAGTAACACCTGATTCCCAGTCCTCACAATCCTCACTAGTGTCGCTTGTAACCACCAGAGGGAGCCTCTGCTCAGAACTCATCTCAAACCCATTCACAACAGTACCCCCCCCTTGAGGAGGGGTCACCGAACCCTCATTTGAGCAACCAGGTCGGTCAGGATGAGTTCTATGATACGCACGGATAAGTCTCCTAGCATGGATGTCCGAAGCAAACACCCAAGAATTATCTTCCTGACCATAACCTCTCCATTTAACCAAATACTGGAGTCTTCGTCTAGAAAAACGAGAATCCAATATTTTCTCAACCACATACTCCAGATTGCCCTCAACCAAAACAGGGTCAGGAGGCACAGCAGCAGGAACCACTGGCTCAACAAACCTCTTCAACAAGGACTTGTGGAACACGTTATGGATCTTAAATGTCCCTGGAAGAAGCAAACGAAAAGAAACAGGATTAATAATCTCCATGATCTTATAAGGTCCAATGAACCTAGGCTTAAATTTAGGAGATGCTACTCTCATAGGAATATTCTTTGAGGACAACCAGACCAAGTCCCCCACTTTAAACCGAGGACCATCAGTCCTATGCCGGTTAGCAAACCGCTGGGCCTTCTCCTGAGAGAGGGACAACCTCTCCACTACCTGGTCCCAAATCTGCTGCATACGCTCAACAACAGAGTCAACACCTGGACAGACAGAAGCCTCCGTCTGTCCTGAAGAAAATCGAGGGTGAAACCCAGAATTACAGAAAAACGGAGACATCAAAGTGGCAGAGCTAGCCCTATTATTAAGAGCAAACTCAGCCAAAGGCAAAAAAGAGACCCAGTCATCCTGATCAGCAGACACAAAGCATCTTAGATAAGTCTCCAATGTCTGGTTTGTTCTCTCATTTGACCATTGGTCTGAGATGAAATGCCGAGGAGAAAGACAATTGAACACCCAGTTTAGAACAAAAAGTCCTCCAAAATCTGGAAACAAACTGGACTCCTCTGTCAGACACAATGTTCTCAGGAATGCCGTGTAAACGAACCACGTGCTGAAGGAACAACGGCACCAATTCAGAGGAGGAAGGCAACTTAGGTAATGGCACAAGATGTATCATTTTGGAAAACCTATCACAAATTACCCAGATGGTGGTCATTCTCTGAGAAACAGGAAGATCGGAAATGAAATCCATAGAGATATGGGTCCATGGTCTCTTGGGCACAGGCAATGGCATCAACAAACCACTAGAGCGAGAGCAAGGCTTGGAGCGAGAGCAAGTCCCGCAGGACTGCACAAATTCCCTGACATCGCGAGACAAGGTAGGCCACCAAAAGGACCGACTAACCAAGTCTCTGGTACCAAAAATTCCGGGATGCCCAGCCAATGCGGAACAATGAATCTCAGACATCACACTCTTTTTTCCATTGGTCCGGGACAAACAATTTTCCAATAGGGCAGCGCTCGGGCCTATCCTCCTGACACCCCTCCAGAGCAAGTCTCAAATTGGGCGAGATGGCGGAAAGAACTACACCCTCCTTCAAAATAACAGAGGGATCAGATAGCTCAGAGAGTCCGCAAGGAAACTCCTCGAGAGGGCATCCGCCTTAACATTCTTAGTGCCAGGAAGAAAGGAAACCACAAAATTAAAACGTGTGAAAAACAAGGCCCACCTGGCCTGTCTAGGATTGAGTCGCTTGGCAGATTCCAGATAGACCAATTCTTATGGTCCGTAAGGACCACCACCTGATGTTTGGCTCCCTCCAGCCAATGTCTCCACTCTTCAAAAGCCCACTTCATGGCCAATAACTCCCGATTACCCACGTCATAATTACGTTCAGTAGGAGAAAATTTTCGAGAGAAAAAGGCACAAGGGTTACTTTTAGAGGTCTCTGGATCTTTTTGGGACAAAACGGCACCTGCCCCAATTTCAGAGGCATCAACCTCCACCTGAAATGGCAGAGAAACATCAGGCTGCCGTAGAACAGGAGCAGAAGTGAATCTCTGCTTAAGTTCCTGAAACGCAGAGACTGCCTCAGGAGGCCAATTCACCACATCAGAACCCTTTCTGGTCAAATCAGTTAATGGTTTAACAATAACAGAGAAATTACCAATAAATTTACGATAAAAATTGGCAAAACCCAAAAATCTCTGAAGAGCCTTTAATGAAGTAGGTTGGACCCAATCACAGATGGCCTGAACCTTGACCGGGTCCATTTCAATAACAGATGGGGACAAAATGAATCCCAGAAATGAGATCTTCTGTACGCCAAAAAGACACTTTGATCCCTTCACATACAGAGCATTCTCTCTCAAAATCTGGAATACAGTTCGAACATGTTTCACATGAGAGTCCCAGTCATTAGAAAAAATCAAGATATCATCCAAATAAACAATCAGAAACTTGTCCACAAAATCCCTGAAAATGTCATTCATGAAGGACTGGAAGACGGAAGGAGCATTAGTGAGCCCAAAGGGCATCACAAGGTACTCAAAATGCCCTTCAGGGGTGTTAAATGCCGTCTTCCATTCATCCCCGTGCTTAATGCGAATAAGGTTATACGCCCCCCTGAGGTCAAGCTTGGTAAACCAAGTAGCGTTTTTCACCCTGGAAAACAGGTCAGAAATCAAGGGTAACGGGTATTGATATTTCACAGTAATATTGTTCAAGAGACGATAATCAATACACGGCCTTAATGAACCATCTTTTTTGGCCACAAAGAAAAAACCGGCACCTAAGGGTGAAGAGGATGGTCTGATATGACCCTTCTCCAATGATTCCTTGATATAAGACCGCATAGCGTCATGTTCAGGTACAGACAAGTTAAAAAGGCGACCCTTAGGGAATTTACTACCTGGCACTAATTCAATAGCGCAGTCATAGCTCCTATGGGGAGGTAAGGATGCAGATTTACTTTCGCTAAACACATCAAAAAATCAAACAAAAAGTCAGGAACATCCTCAGCCTGGGGGAGGCAGAAAAAACAGGAGTGTTGGTATTAACACATTGGCAGCCCCAACTGGTTACAGACACAGATTTCCAATCCAAAACAGGATTATGAGACTGTAACCAAGGGAAACCCAGCACTATAATGTCATGCAGATTATATAGAACCAAAAATTTGCAGCACTCCTGGTGATCAGGTTCAACCCTCATTATCACCTCAGTAGAAAACTGGGGTTTATTCTCAGCCAAAGGGGTAGAATCGATCCCCAGTAGGGAATAGACTTCTGTAGGGTATCAAGGGAAATCCACAACGTTTAGCAAAATCATAATCCATCAGGTTAATAGCTGCTCCAGAATCAACGAAAGCCTGAGCAGAAAATGAGGACAGAGAGCATATCAGAGTGACAGTTAATAAAAACTTAGTCTGAACACTACCCAAGACAACTGAGCGTGCAAAATGTCTTCCCCGCTTAGGGCAGACTGAAATAGCATGAGAGGCATCACCACAGTAGAAACATAACCCATTGCGCTTTCGAAACTCATGACGCTGTGCCCCAGACACCACTCCATCACACTGCATGGGCTCAGCAGCTGGCTCACAAGGCAACACCACTCCACGCATACTTCTCCGCTCACGCAAACGTCTGTCAATTTGAATCGCCAATGACATAGAATCATTGAGACCAGAGGGGACAGGGAATCCCACCATAACATCCTTTACATTATCCAACAGACCCTTCCGGAAAAGGGCCGCCAAAGCGTCATCATTCCATTTGGTCAGGACTGCCCACCTACGGAATCTCTGACAGTATAACTCAGCGTCATCAAGCCCCTGATTTAATGCCAACAAGGCTTTTTCAGCTTGATCAGTGACATTAGGCTCATCGTACAATAACCCCAAAACCTGAAAAAATGCATCAACATCACTCAAAACAGGATCCCCAGGTATCAGGGAAAAAGCCCAATCCTGAGGATCGCCGCGCAGGAGAGAGATGATAATTTGAACCTGCTGCGCTGTGTTTCCTGAGGACTTAGATTTTAAGGCAAGAAACAATTTACAATTATTTTTGAAATTCTGAAACTTAGCTCGATCCCCTAAAAACAAATCTGGCATGGGGATCCTAGGTTCCACAACAGGCAACCTAGCAAGATATGCAGCAATACTCTGAACCTCAGTGGCAAGCTGATCCACACGGCCAGACAACTGTGCAAACTCCATTGGGAGAAAAGATCCTCCCCAGCACCCAGAGATACAGAGGGGAAAAAAAAAAAAATGCAACAAACAGAAAAATATCTCTGACAACTTTTCTTCCTTCAAAATATTTTTCCCTTCTGTGAGTACCATACAATTTTTATGGCCGGTGATACTGTTATGTTACGGTAGCTGAGGAGTGCAAGCAAAAAAGGAAATACACCAGAGCAGTTGGAATCTATGAGATTGCAGTACCCTGACTAACCACCGCAACTAGAGGCAGCCGTGGAGCGTTCCTACGTTGGTCCTAGACGCCTCGTCACAGCCTGAGAAACTAACTACACCTAAAGATAGAAATAGGAAAGCTATCTGCCCCGTAGCAGAACCCCAAAGATAATAGAAAGCCCCCAAACATGTAATGGCGGTTAGACAAGAGGAAATACTGACACAGAAAGAAAATAGTATGAGCAAAAGCTGGGGCCCAAACTATCTAAATAGAAAAGGACAGGAAGGGTACTTACTGCAATCCCAGAAAACCCTGAAAAACACCAACTCTACTAATTTCAAAATCACCTGAGATCACACGACCTCTACCACCTAAATTAGTTCTCTGGTGTAACAAAAACAGCAGCCACTGAAAAAACTGGAAAAAGCAAAAGTACAAAACACAGTGGCTGAACTAAACTGAGAGGGCAAAAGCCCCCGGAGGGGACCCAGAAGGCCCCCACAGAAGTGCAGGACCAAATGCAAAAATATAGCAAAAACACAAAATAAGAAATTGTCTTATCTGATAGCAGGAGATGCAGACACGACACAGCAGGCTACAAGGGAAACTGGAAAGAAGGATTCAGACCAGAACAATTGATCACCGGCAACCCTGATGGGAAAATGATTCCCTTAAATAAGACCAATCAGTAACACCTGATTCCCAGTCCTCACAATCCTCACTAGTACCGCTTGTAACCACCAGAGGGAGCCTCTGCTCAGAACTCATCTCAAACCCATTCACAACAAGAAACCCTCTATCAGGCCACGTTCACACGTTCAGTATTTTACCTCAGTATTTATAGGCCAAAATCAGGAGTGGAACAATCAGAGGAAAAATATAATAGAAACACGCCATCACTTCTGGATTTCTCACCCACTCCTGATTTGGCTTACAAATACTGAGGTAAAATGCTGACCAAATACTGAACGTGTGAATGTGGCCTTAGGCTGGTTTCACAAATCCTGATATTTCCGGTACCGTAAAAACCGTTAGTGGAGATATCCGTGTCTGTGTGTGTAATATGTGTTGCAACTGTGTGCCGCATCAGTACCGCATGGACGGCCACCGGGGAAGAAGCACTACAGTAAGCACTGTTCCCTGGCCAGGGGTGCACCTAAAATGAAGCAAGTTGATCGCTTCGCCTCAGGCGGCATTGAGTCCCTGAAGAAGTGTAAAGATCGATGTTTCAAATATATTCCTATCTAAAAATGTATGTATTTTACATGTGTGTCAGGTTAGGCCAGTAAAGAGTAAACCAGATTTATTTGTACTGATTTTACTACGGGGGGGCGCCATTTTGCAGTTCGCCTCAGGCAGCAGAGAGGCTAGGTTCACCCCTGTATACAATTTAATTCAGCAGTTCCAAAGTTAAATATTTATCTGGGAAATCTGATTGACAACCGATTCTTACAGAAAAAAATAATCAACTCACAATCCCTAGAGGAGGCATATTTGTAGTCTTCTACTTACATGGCGTATGGATAACTGAGCCGGTTACCAGGGGTATAGACAAGTAAATAGAAAACAGGTAATCTAACGCCAAGCTTTAGGTATAAAAATCCAATTTTGTTCTGTTCTCATTAAAAACACACAGCAGGAAAAATATTAAAAATGAATCATATAGCCCATGCTTTTCCAAGCCATTACAGGTTCATGCGCAGAGCAATGTTAAATCATAAATGCATAGTATATATTGTCATTCGCACAAATGGAAAATAGACATCATTACCAACTTCCTAATTATCCACAATTGAAAGGGACATTGTTCATTAATGCAAAGTTAAGTAAAGCAAATCCAAATCATAACAACTTATAAAACACCCTGATGCTCATCTTGTAAAAGTAAGTAACAAATCTCAGAAAATGCATATTCATAAATAGGTGTCAATAAAGACCAGTTCAAGGACAATTCTAGCTTTTCTTCTGCCTGAAGCAAAACTCGGTATTGTAAAACTGACTCATCAACTCATCATCATGATTATCCAGGTCAGCACAATCATGACCATACCCAGCTTAAAGAGATTGTATTTTTATTTCAGTGATTAAAAAAATCAGAAGTTTGTAAGAAAAAGGACCCCAAAACAAATTAGCGTGTGTTGACATTTTCCAAGTCCTAAAATGTTATTATTTTCCATTCGTCGGCGCCGTGTGAGGATTTGTTTTGCGCATGTCGAGCTGACATTTTTATTGATATCACAACCCCCACCAAATTGTGGCATTAATATTTTTTTCTCTTTAAAGCCTTTACTGTATGGATTAATTAATTTTCTATTTTTATAAACTGTCTTTTGTATGGATGTGGAGGTATAACAAACATGTTTATTTTTATCTTATTTGTTGTCTATAATATAACACTGTAAGCGTCACTCTGTCTGAAGCCTTTATAGACTGCGCAAGCGCGATGCGCCTGCGCAGTTTGGCTCCAGACAGAAGACGGCATCCAGCAGTACAGTGAGTGTGTATGGCGCAGGAGATCGCGGTACGCGCAGACACTGAATTTATACCGCAATCTCCAGCACCATACTTACCTGACCGGGAGGAGTGTTGCCGCAGCGCTTCTCTTCTCGCTGGAGATCGGGGCAGGAGTGCACGTCAAAATCGCGCATGCGCAGATTGCTATCCGGTGCCATTTTACTGAAGACACATTTGCAGTTTGTCTTCAGAAATATGGCGCCGGACAGCGCGTACTCTGGCGCCACACTTCTCCCCTACACTCCTCCCTGGGCCTCCGGCAGAACGGGACAGCGCTGGAGCACAGGAAGGAAAGGTGAGTATAAATGTTTTTTTTGTATGTGTGCAGTTTAATAGGGGTAAGGGGACCATACATACCAGGATAGGGGGGTGAGAGGTAGCATGCATACCAGGATAGGGGGGTGAGAGGAACATGCATACCAGGATAGGGGGTAAGGGGACCATGCATATCAGGATTGGGGGGTGAGGGGACCATGCATATCAAGATTGGGGTTGAGGGGACCATGCATACCTTGATTGGGGGGGTGAGAGGTAGTATGCATATCAAGATAGGAGGTTAAAGGACCATGCATACCAGGATAGGGGATGAGGGGACCATGCATATCAGGATTGGGGGGTGAGGGCACCATGCATATCAGGATTAGGGGTGAGGGGACCATGCATATCAGGATTGGGGGTGAGAGGTAGCATGCATACCAGAATAAGGGGGTGAAAGGACCATGTATACCAGAATAGGGAGTGAGGGGACCATGAATATCAGGATTGGGGGGTGAGGGGACCATGCATATCAGGATTGGGGGGTGAGCGGACCATGCATATCAGGATTGGGAGGTGAGGGGACCATGCATACCAGGATTGGGGGTGAGGGGACCATGCATATCAGGATTGGGGGGTGAGGGGACCATGCATATCAGGATTGGGGGTGAGGGGACCATGCATACCATGATTGAGGGGTGAGAGGTAGCATGCATACCAGGATAGGGGGTGATGGGACCATGCATACCAGGATTGTGGGGTGAGGGGACCATGCATATCAGGACTGGGGGTGAGGGGACCATGCATATCAGGATTGGGGGTGAGGGGTAGCATGCATACCAGAATAGGGGGTGAGAAGACCATGCATACCAGGATAGTGGGGACCATGCATACCAGAATAGGGGGGTGAGGGGACCATGCATACCAGGATATGGGGGTGAGGGAGTACCATACATCCTACAATAGGGATGAGGGGAGACCATGCATACCCGGATTGCGGGGGTAAAGGGATTATGCATAACAGGATTGGGGTGAGAGGGACCATGCATTCCAGGATTGGGGGGTGAGGGGACCATGCATACCAGGATTGGGGGTGTGGAGACCATGCATACCAGGATTAGGGGGGTGAGGGGACTATGCATACCAGGATTGGGGGGTGAGGGGACCATGTATTCCAGGATTAGGGGGTGAGGGGACCATGCCTTCCAGGATTGGGGGGTGAGGGGACCATGCATACCAGGATTGGGGGTTGAGGGGAGCATGCATACCAGGATTTGGGTGAGGGGACCATGCATACCAGGATTGGGGGGTGAGGGGACCATGCATACCAGGATGAGGAATGGGGTGCCATGCATACAATTATTGGGGGATGAGGAGACCATGCATAAAAGGATAGGGATGAGGGGGTACCTTGCATACCAGGATAGGGGGGTGAGGGGACCATGCATACCAGGATTAGGAATGGGGTGCCATGCATACCATTATTGGGGGGATGAGGAGACCATACATACCAGAATAGGGATGAGGGGGCCATACATACCATTATAGGGATGAGGGGGCCATGCATAGCAGGATTGGGATGAGGGGTACCATACATACCAGGATAAGGATGAGGGGTACCATGCATACCAGGATAGGGATGAGGGGTGCCATGCATACCACGATAGGAGGTGGGCAGCAATACCAAGATGGGAGACCATATACCAATAAAAATGCTCGCCACCCAGGCGTGGTTCAATAGCTAGTATATATATAGTAGCATGTAAAGGCTGGATACCCCTGGTCAGAATTACTCTTATTATGATCAGTTAAGCAAGTTAAAGGTGAAATAATCTCTAAAAGGGCTAAAGTTAAAAATGACACATTTCCATTATATTTTAACCCCTTAGTGACAGCCATTTTGCAGCTTAATGACCGGGCCAAGTTTTACAATTCTGACCACTGTCATTTTATGAGGTTATAACTCTCTAACGCTTTAACGAATCTCGCTGATTCTGAGACTGTTTTATCGTGACATATTGTACTTCATGTTACTGGTAAAAAAATATTCATATGACTTGCGTTTATTTATGAAAAAAACAAAAAATATGGCAAAAATTTTGAAAATTCAGCAATTTTCAAAATTTAAATTTTTATGCCCTTAAATCAGAGAGATATGTCACACAATTTTTTTAATAAATAACATTTCCCTCATGTCTACTTTACATCAGCTCAATTTTGGGAACAAAATTTTTTTTTGTTACGAAGTTATAAGGGTTAAAAGCTGACCATCGATTTCTCATTTTTACAACACCATTTTTTTTTTAGAGACCACATCACATTTGAAGTCACTTTGAGGGGTCTATATGATAGAAAATACCCAAAAGTGACACCATTCTAAAAATAGCACCCCTCAAGGTGCTCAAAACCACATTCAAGAAGTTTATTAACCCTTTACGTGCTTCACAGGAACTGAAGCAATGTGGAAGGAAAAAATTAACATTTAACTTTTTTTGCAAAAACTTTACTTCAGAACCAATTTTTTTTATTTTCACAAGTATTAAAAGAAAAAATAAACCATAAAATTTGCTGTGCAATTTCTACTGAATACACCGATACACCGATACCCCATATGTGGGGGTAAACCACTTTTGGGCGCACTGCAGAGGTCGCAAGGGAAGGAGCGCCGTTTGACTTTTTCAACGCAGAATTGGCTGGACGCCATGTCGCGTTTAGAGAGCCCCTGATGTGCCTAAACAGTGGAAACCCCCCACAAGTGACCCCATTTTGGAAACTAGACCCCTTAAGGGACTTATCTAGATGTGTGGTGAGCACTTTGAACCTCTAAGTGCTTCACAGACGTTTATAACGTAAAGCTGTGAAAATGAAAAAAACATTTTTTTCCCAAATATGATTTTTTAGCCCGCTATTTTTTTATTTTCCCAAGGGTAACAGGAGAAATTGGACCCCAAAAGTTGTGCAATTTTTCCTGAGTACACTGATACCCAATATGTTGGGGTAAACCACTGCAGGGCTCGGAAGGGAGGGAACGCCATTTGACTTTTTGAACGCCACGTCGTGTTTGGAGTCCCCCTGATGTGCCTAAATAGTGGAAACCCCTCATTTCTAGCTCCAACCCTAACCCCAACACACCCCTAACCCTAATTCCAACCCTAACCCTAATCCTAACCCTAATTCCAGCCCTAATTGTATCCCTAACCCTTATTGTATCCCTAACCCTCATTGTAACCCTAACCCTAACCCTAGCCCTAACCCTAGCCCTAGCCCTAACCCTAACGGAAAAAGGAAAATAAATACAATTTCTATATTTTATTATATGTCCCTAACTAAGGGAGTGATAAAGGGGGGGGGTTTATGTACTGTTTTTTTTATTTTGATCACTGTGATACACAGTGATCAAAATGTACTTTTAGAGAATGAATGAATCTGCCAGCAGGCAGATTCGTCGGGCACACTGCGCATGCGCCCACCATTTTCTTTTACAGGGAGAAGACGCCGGGAGCTGTGGGAGCTGCCGGAGGACAGAGGGGACACCGGGAGGTACCGGGGGGGATCGAGGGTCCCAGGGACCCTATTTATCTCCCCTCTGATGTGCGATCACATCAGGGGAGAGAAATTACATGCAGGATCGCAGCTTTTTATTTCTTTTGCGATCGCTGTTATATGGTTAATAACGGCGATCGCAAAAGCAGGGGACTGCGGGGTTTCCTAATTATATTCTCTGGGGTCTCGGCTACCCCCAGCAGCCGAGACCCCAGAGAAAATCGCCCAACCCCCCCCCCCGGCACATCACGGCGGGCGCACTGCGCATGCGCCCGCAATTTTCTCGCCATTGAACAGTAATAATAATAATAATAATCTTTATTTATATAGCGCCATCATATTCCGCAGCGCTTTACAGTTTAACAGTTTCAAAACACAAGTCATAAGTAACAACGTTAACAATACAATAATTAAAGCAAAATAAGACGACCCTGCTCGTGAGAGCTTACAATCTACAATGAGGTGGGGGAGATACAAAGTACAGGTGTGTATATACAATGGTGCATTTACAATGATGGTCCAGCCATCTTGAGGGAGTGAGGGATGGATGGAGATAGTGAATGGGCTACACACACACACTTACACATAGAATGACTTTGATTAGTGAATGTGATAGGCCGCTCTGATCAAATGTGTTTTGAGGGAGCGCCTGAAACCATGCAAATTGTGGATAGTCCTAATTTCTTGGGGTAGAGTATTCCAGAGGATTGGCGCAGCGCAGGAGAATTCTTGGAGTCGGGAGTGGGAGGTACAGATTAGTGCAGAGGTTAGTCGAAAGTCGTTTGCAGAGCGCAGCAGTCGGTTAGGCCGATAGATAGAAATGAGGGAGGAGATGTAGGGGGGTGCTGCACTGTGGAGAGCTTTGTGGGTGAGAACAAGTACTTTGAACTGGATCCTATAATGAATGGGCAGTCAGTGTAAGGACTGGAGAAGAGCGGACGCGTCCGAGTAACGATTAGCCAGATGGATGACCCTGGCTGCTGCATTAAGGATGGACTGGAGAGGGGAAAGTCGAGTAATGGGGAGGCCAAGTAATAGAGCGTTGCAGTAGTCCAGGCGGGAGTGGATCATGCGGCGGCACTGGGGGACTCAGGAGGGCCCTAGGACCAAAAGGGGCCACAAAGGGGGGATCGGGGACCCTTTTTCTCTCTCCTCTGATGTCCGATCACATTAGAGGAGAGAGAAATTAAATGGCACATCATTTTTTTGTTGTTGTTGCGATCGCCGTTATAGGGTTAATAACAGCGATCGCAACATCGGGGTCGGTAAAAACCGACCCGATTCATGTTCTCTGGGGTCTCGGCAACCCCGGTAACCGAGACCCCGGAGAAAATCTGACTGCGGGGGCGCTATTCACTTTTTTTAAGTAACCCTTAATGACCGCTGTTAAAAGGCGTATCGACGGTCGTTAAGGGGTTAAAAAGGCCATGATCTAAACATTTAGATGACAAACATTCAGAGAAATTCATAAAAGATTGGGGCAGATTAGTCAGTCTGAAGTCCAATGATGCACCAAAGCGCCGTTAAAAGGCGTATCGGCGGTTGTTAATGGGTTAAGCGAATAAAATTATATTGTCACTTTTTAAATTTTAAAAATTACAAAAAGGAAAAAGGGGTGATGCTAAAGTTTGGTCACCTTTGGAGATTTGTATGCTCAGATAACCTTAATTAGCCTGTTAGGGTTATGGCTTGTTCACTATCATCATTAGGAAAGGCCAGGTGATGCAATTTCCCAGCTCTATAAAAACCCAGCCCCCTCTAACCTTGTGCCAAAAAACAGACATGGGTTCTTCTAAGCAGCTGCCTTGCACTCTGAAAATGGTAGAGCCCACAAAGCATGAGAAGGATATTAGAAGATAGCAAAGCTGTTATGTTTCGGTAGCTGAGGAGGACAGGAACAACAGCAGGGCAGCCGAACACCTGAGATGTTGGTAACTGATGGATGCAGATTCCTAAACTAACGACATAACTAGAGGTAGCCGTGGAGCGTTCCTACGTTGATCCTAGACGCCTCGTCACAGCCTGAGAGATAACTACACCTAAAGGCAGAAAGATGAAAGCTATCTGCCCCAGAGCAGATCCCCAAAGAAAATAGGAAGCCCCCAAACATATAATGGCGGTTAGACAAGATGAAAACACAAACACAGGCAGAAAATAGAATGAGCAAACGCTGGGGCCACAAGCTGACTAAATAGGATAGGACAGGAAAGATTACTTTCTGCAACCTAGAAAACCCTACAAAAATCCAACAATTCTGATTACAAAAATACTGAGATCACACGATCTCACCACCCACTTAATCAGATCTCAGTGTGAACAAAAACCAAGCCGCAGCCGCTGAAAAAACAGGAAAAAGCAAATGAGCAAATAACAGAGGCTGCAGATAAACTGTGAGGAGCTCAGGCCCCAGGAGGAGACCTGGCTGACCTCCACAAAAGTGCAGAAAACAATGCAAAAAGCAAGCACAAAAAGAAAAGCAAAAAATATCTTATCTGAAAGCAGGAGATGCAGGCAAGACTCCAGCAAACTTCCAAACGAACCAGGAACCACAATTGAGACAAGAACAATTGATCACCGGCAACCATCATGGGAGGGAACCTCCCTTATATCAGACCAGTCAGTGAACCCAGATTGCCACTCCTCGCTGAAAGGTTTAGTACTCTCTGTAACCACCAGAGGGAGCCTCTGCTCAGAAACCATCTCTAACACATTCATAACAGTACCCCCCCTTGAGGAGGGGTCACCGAACCCTCACTTGTGCAACCAGGCCGATCAGGATGAGCACGGTGATAGGCACGGATCAGTCTCCTAGCATGGATGTCCGAAGCAAACACCCAAGAATTGTCCTCCTGACCATAACCTCTCCACTTAACCAAATACTGGAGTTTCTGTCTAGAAAAACGAGAATCCAATATTTTCTCAACCACATACTCCAGACTGCCCTCAACCAAAACAGGGTCAGAAGGCGCAGCCATAGGAACCACTGGCTCGACAAACCTCTTCAATAAGGACTTGTGGAACATGTTATAGATCTTAAATGTCCCTGGAAGAAGCAAACGGAAGGAAACAGGATTAAGAATCTCCATGATCTTATAAGGTCCAATGAACCTGGGCTTAAACTTTGGAGATGCAACCCTCATAGGGATATTTCTTGAGGACAACCAAACCAAGTCCCCCACTTTAAACCGAGGACCATCAGTCCTATGCCGGTTGGCAAACCGTTGGGCCTTCTCCTGAGAGAGAGACAACCTCTCCACTACCTGGTCCCAAATCTGCTGCATTCGCTCCACAACAGAGTCAACACCCAGACAGACAGAAGCCTCCGCCTGTCCCGAAGAAAATCGAGGGTGAAACCCAAAATTGCAGAAAAATGGAGACATCAAGGTGGCAGAGCTAGCCCTATTATTAAGAGCAAACTCAGCCAAAGGCAAAAAAGAGACCCAGTCATCTTGATCAGTAGACACAAAACATCTCAAATAAGTCTCCAAGGTCTGGTTTGTTCTCTCGGTTTGTCCATTGGTCTGAGGATGAAAGGCAGAGGAGAAAGATAATTGAACACCAAGTTTAGAACAAAATGTCCTCCAAAATCTGGAAACAAACTGGACTCCTCTGCCAGACACAATGTTCTCCGGAATGCCATGTAACCGAACCACGTGCTGAAGGAACAAAGGCACCAGTTCGGAGGAGGAAGGTAACTTAAGTAATGGCACAAGATGTATCATCTTGGAAAACCTATCACAGATTACCCAGATAACGGTCATTCTCTGAGAAACAGGGAGGTCGGAAATAAAATCCATAGAGATATGGGTCCATGGCCTCTTGGGTATAGGTAATGGCATTAACAAACCACTAGAGCGAGAGCAAGGCTTGGAGCGAGAGCAAGTCCCACAGGACTGCACAAACTCCGTGACGTCACGAGACAAAGTAGCCCACCAAAAGGACTGACTCACCAAGTCTCTGGTACCAAAAATCCCGGGATGACCAGCCAACGCGGAACAATGAATCTCAGACATCACACTCTTCTTCCACTGGTCTGGGACAAACAAATTCCCAATAGGGCAGCGCTCAGGTTTATCCTCCTGACACCCTTCCAAGGCCAGTCTCAAATTGGGCGAGATGGCGGAAAGAACTTCACCCTCTTTCAAAATAACAGTAGGATCAGATAACTCAGGAGAGTCCGAAAAGAAACTCCTTGAGAGGGCATCCGCCTTAACATTCTTAGTGCCAGGAAGAAAAGAAACCACAAAATTAAAAAGTGTGAAAAACAAGGCCCACCTGGCCTGTCTAGGATTAAGTCGCTTGGCTGATTCGAGATAAACCAAATTCTTATGGTCCGTGAGGACCACCACCTGATGTTTGGCTCCTTCCAGGCAATGTCTCCACTCTTCAAAGGCCCACTTCATGGCCAATAACTCCCGATTACCCACGTCATAATTACGTTCAGTTGGAGAAAATTTTCGAGAGAAAAAGGCACAAGGGTTAGTCTTAGAGGTCTCTGGATCTCTTTGGGACAAAACAGCACCTGCCCCAATTTCAGAGGCATCAACCTCCACCTGAAATGGCAGAGAAACATCAGGCTGCCGTAGAACAGGAGCAGAAGTGAATCTTTGCTTAAGTTCCTGAAACACAGAATTTAGAGCAAAATGTCCTCCAAAATCTGGAAACAAACTGGACTCCTCTGTCAGACACAATGTTCTCCCGAATGCCATGTAACCGAACCATGTGCTGAAGGAACAAAGGCACCAATTCGGAGGAGGAAGGCAACTTAAGTAATGGCACAAGATGTATCATCTTGGAAAACCTATCACAGATTACCCAGATTACGGTCATTCTCTGAGAAACAGGGAGGTCGGAAATAAAATCCATAGAGATATGGGTCCATGGCCTCTTGGGCACAGGTAATGGCATTAACAAACCACTAGAGCGAGAGCAAGGCTTGGAGCGAGAGCAAGTCCCACAGGACTGCACAAATTCCCTGACGTCACGAGACAAAGTAGGCCACCAAAAGGACCGACTCACCAAGTCTCTGGTATCAAAAATCCCGGGATGACCAGCCAACGCGGAACAATGAATCTCAGACATCACACTCTTCTTCCACTGGTCTGGGACAAACAATTTCCCAATAGGGCAGCGCTCAGGTTTATCCTCCTGACACCCTTCCAAGGCCAGTCTCAAATTGGGCGAGATGGCGGAAAGAACTTCACCCTCTTTCAAAATAACAGTAGGATCAGATAACTCAGGAGAGTCCGCAAAGAAGCTCCTCGAGAGGGCATCCGCCTTAATATTCTTAGTGCCAGGAAGAAAATAAACCACAAAATTAAAACGTGCAAAAAACAAGGCCCACCTGGCCTGTCTAGGATTAAGTAGCTTGGCTGATTCGAGATAAACCAGATTCTTATGGTCCGTGAGGACCACCACCTGATGTTTTGCTCCTTCCAGCCAATGTCTCCACTCTTCAAAGGCCCACTTCATGGCCAATAACTCCCGATTACCCACGTCATAATTACGTTCAGTTGGAGAAAATTTTCGAGAGAAAAAGGCACAAGGGTTACTTTTAGAGGTCTCTGGATCTCTTTGGGACAAAACGGCACCTGCCCCAATTTCAGAGGCATCAACCTCCACCTGAAACGGTAGAGAAACATCAGGCTGCCGTAGAACAGGAGCCGAAGTGAATCTCCGCTTAAGTTCCTGAAACGCAGAAACTGCCTCAGGAGACCAATTCACTACATCAGAACCCTTTTTGGTCAAATCAGTCAGTGGTTTCACAATACCAGAGAAATTACCTATAAATTTACGATAAAAATTAGCAAAACCCAAAAATCTCTGAAGTGGGTTGAACCCAATCACAAATGGCCTGAACTTTGACCAGGTCCATTTCAATAACAAACAGAGACAAAATGAATCCCAGAAATGAAACTTTCTGTACGCCAAAAAGACATTTTGATCCCTTCACATACAGTGCATTTTCTCTCAAAATCCGGAATACCATCCGAACATGTTCCACATGAGAATCCCAGTCATTGGAAAAAATCAAGATATCGTCCAAATAAACAATCAGAAATTTATCCACGAAATCCCTGAAAATATCGTTCATAAAGGATTGGAAGACGGAAGGGGCATTAGTGAGCCAAAAAGGCATCACTAGGTACTCAAAATGCCCCTCTGGGGTATTGAACGCCGTTTTCCATTTATCACCGTGCTTAATGCGAATAAGGTTATTACGCCCCCCTGAGGTCAAGCTTGGTAAACCAACTAGCACTTTTCACTCTGGAAAATAGGTCAGAAATCAAGTGTAACAGATATTGGTATTTAACAGTGATCTTATTCAGGAGACGATAGTCAATAAATGGCCTCAAAGAACCATCCTTTTTGGCTACAAAGAAAAAGCCGGTGCCCAAGGGTGAAGAGGATGGTCTGATATGACCCTTCTCTAAAGACTCCTTGATATAGGATCGCATAGCATCATGCTCAGGTACAGATAAATTAAAAAGCCAACCCTTAGGAAATTTACAACCAGGTACTAACTCAATAGCACAATCATAACTCCTGTGAGGAGGTAAGGATGCAGACTTACTCTCACTAAACACATCAGAAAAATCAGTCAAATAGTCAGGGACATCTTGAGACTGGGGAGAGGCAGAAAAAAACAGGAGTGTCAGCACGAACACATTGGCAACCCCAACTGGTCACAGACACAGATTTCCAATCCAAAACAGGATTATGAGTCTGTAACCAAGGAAAACCCAGTACAATAATGTCATGTAAATTATGTAACACCAAAAATTTGCAATTCTCTTGGTGGTCCGGGTCAACCCGCATTATCACCTGGGTTGAAAACTGGGGTTTATTCTCCGCCAAAGGGGTAGAATCAATGCCCAGCAAAGGACTAGACTTCCGCAGGGGTATCATGGGAAAACCACAACGTTTGGCAAAATCAAAATCCATCAGGTTTATACCTGCTCCTGAATCAACAAAAGCCTGAGCCGAAAATGTAGACATGGAGCAAATCAAGGTAACAGTCAACAGAAATTTAGTCTGAACACTACCCAAAACAACTGAGCACACAAAACATCTTCCCCGCTTGGGGCAGATGGAAATAGTATGAGAAGCGTCACCACAGTAGAAGCACAACCTATTACGTTTTCAAAATTCATGACACTGTGCCCCAGAAGTCACTCCATCACACTGCATGGGCTCAGGGGCTGGCTCGCAAGGCAACACAATCTCACGCATATTTCTGCGCTCACGCAAACGTCTGTCAATTTGAATAGCTAATGACATAGAGTCATTGAGACCAGAGGAAACAGGAAATCCCACCATAACGTCTTTTACAGTCTCTGCCAGACCCTTCCGAAAAAGAGCTGCCAGAGCATCATCATTCCATTTAGTAAGGACTGCCCACTTTCTGAATTTCTGACAGTACAGCTCAGCGGCTTCATGACCCTGATTCAATGCCAACAAGTTTTTTTCAGCTTGATCAGTAACATTAGGTTCATCGTACAATAACCCCAGAGCCTGAAAAAACACATCAACATCATTCAAAACAGGATCCCCAGGTGTCAGGGAAAAGGCCCAATCCTGCGGGTCGCCAAGCAACAGGGAGATGACAATTTGAACCTGCTGTGCCGCGTTCCCTGAGGACTTAGGCTTCAAGGCAAAAAACAACTTACAGTTATTTTTAAAATTCAAAAATTTAGACCGATCCCCCAAAAATAAATCTAGCACAGGGATCCACAACAGGCAACCCAGCAAGATAGATAGCAATACTCCGAACTTCAGCAGCAAGCGGCTCC
>JARQOD010008453.1:0-35470 GCA_033576555.1 Oophaga sylvatica
GTTTTCGCTGTATCCACAGACAAAGTAATTGAGGGTCAGCATCGCCTCTGCAAATTCTACCGGGAGGTTTTCCCGTGATTAGGAATTCCCAAATTTCTGCAATCACTCTACTTTCAGTCTATTCTTGTATCCATCTAGTTTCCTGTAGCAGAGAGTCTGAACTGGCTTACAGAGATGAAATATGCACGAAGATTTAAAATTACCCCAACACTGTATACAGCAGTACGCTTCAAATGCATTAGCCTTTTTCTGCTTTTTTATATTCTGGTGTAATCCATACTGAGCATGTGAGAGTCTGTGTCTGACTCTGGAAAAATATACAGAGATTTACAATTTCCCGTAGACTGTATACAGCTTTACGCTTGTGATACAGTACCCTTTTTGCCAGAAAGTCCTCCTCCCCCCACTACTCTAAGTGCATCATTGATACCTGGAACATTGGCCCACATGTGTGATTATTTCTTGCGGATCTGCTTTTTATATTCTTGTCTACTCCATACTGAGCCTGAGAGCGTCTGTGTCTGACTCCTGTAATATATGCGGAGATTTTCAATATTTTCACTATACTATATACACCTGGTATCTGGTGATATAGTACCCTGTTTCAGCTTTTTATATTCTTGTCTAATCCACACTGAGCCTGATAGCATCTGTGTCTGACTCCTGAAATATATACGGAGATTACAATATTTTCACTATACTATATACACCTGGTATCTGGTGATACAGTACCCTGTTTCAGCTTTTTATATTCTGGTCTAATCCATACTGAGCCTGTGAGCGTCTGTCTGTTACTTCCGGAAATATATACGGAGATTTAAAAATTACCCCAACAGTGTATGCAGCTGTATGCTTCTAATGTATTACCATTTTTCTACTTTTTTATTCTGGTCTAATCCATACTGAGCCTGTGAGCGTCTATCTGTTACTCCGGAAATATATACGGAGATTTAAAAATTACCCCAACAGTGTATGCAGCTGTATGCTTCTAATGTAATTACCCTTTTTCTACTTTTTATATTCTGGTCTAATCCATACTGAGCCTGTGAGCGTCTGTCTGTTACTCCGGAAATAAATACGGAGATTTAAAAATTACCCCTAGACTTTATACAGCTGTACGCTTGTCATACAGTACCCTTTTTGGCAGAAAGTCCTCCTCCCCCCACCACTCTAAGTGCATCATTGACACCTGGAACATTGGCCCACATGTGTGATTATTTCTTGCGGATCTGCTTTTTATATTCTTGTCTAATCCATACTGAGCCTGTGAGCATCTTTGTCTGACTCCTGAAATATATACGAGAATTAGAATATTTTCACAATACTATATATACCTGGTATCTGGTGATAAAGTACCCTTTTCGCCAGAAAAGTCCTCCTCCACCCACCACTCTAAGTGCATCATTGACACCTGGAACATTGGTCCACATGTGTGATTATTTCTTGTGGATCTGCTTTTTATTTTCTGGTGTGATCCATTCTGAGCCTGTGAAAGTCTTCTATTACTCCGGAAATATATATGGAGATTTAAAAATTACCCCAACACTGTACACAGCTGTACGCTTCTGATACATTTCCCTTTTTCTACTTTTTATATTCTCGTGTAATCCATACTGAGCTTGAGAGCGTCTATGTCTGCCTCCTGAAATATATACGGAGATTTAGAATATTTTCACTATTCTATATATACCTGGTATCTGGTGATACAGTACACTTTTTGCCAGAAAGTCCTCCTCCACTCACCACTCTAAGTGCATCATTGACAACTGGAACATTGACCCACATGTGTGATTATTTCTTGCGGATCTGCTTTTTATATTCTGGTGTGATCCATACTGAGCCTGTGAGAGTCTGTCTGTTACTCCAGAAATATATACGGAGATTTAAAAACTACCCCAACACTGTATACATCTGTACGCTTCTAATACATTACCCTTTTTCTACTTTGTTTATTCTGGTGTAATCCATACTGAGCCTGAGAGCGTCTGTGTGTGACACCTGAAATATATACGGAGATTTACAATTATCCCTAGACTGTATACAGCTGTACGCTTCTGATATAGTACCATATATCTGCTGGTATTTTGAGTACATTATCACAAAAATAAGGAAGTATGGTGGAAAAGGCCGCTGACGTGGGCGTGGGGGGCCAGCTGGTACTGATGGTGGTGCATCTGCTGGAAGTGCCAATAGCACAATAGCACCTAAGGCAGGAGGTGTTGAGCTGGCGTCATCGTCTGGCTCAAGAAGGCCTGGAAGGCTCCTTTTACTGGGAGTAGGTAAACTACTTTTAAAGCCGGAGAATCAGGAACAGGTTTTGGCTTACATTTCCGAAACAGCCTCCAGCTCTATCGCCTCCTCTTCTGAAGTTTCAAAAAATGCAACCACTGAGTCGTCAGTGCAGGCTCCTGGTCAGGAACAACACCTTCCTTGAGTGCTTCACCGCCACCAAAAGAGAAGGATGCAACAGCACACACTTCAGATTACTCCATGGAGCTCTTTTCAAATACCATGCCTGGGTTATCAAGTCAAATCCTGAATTCCCCAATCCAACATGAATCAGAGATGGAGTGCACTGATGCACAGCCACTGCTATCTGATTCTGCTGGTACATTCACCCAGAGCACTACATTGCCCTCGCAGTCTACTGAGCCAGAATGTGACCCTGATGAAACTCAGGTGCCCCTTCCCACATACTATACCATATTACATGGTGGCACAGAGGAAGATGCAGATGAAATTGAAGAGGAGGTGATGGATGACCCAGTTGTTGACCCGGATTGGCATCCATTGGGGGAAGAGGGTGCCGCTGTCAATAGCTCAGAAGAGGAGAAGGATCCGCAGCAGTCATCGACATCGCAGCAGCGGTTATCTGGCAGGCTCTTTGCAGTCCAAATAATGTGTTAAAAAAAACAAAAAGAGTTGAAGGACAACTTGGCTAGACGGTCAAATTAGCACAGCGTGCAAGCCCTGAAAAATTATACCATAGTAGGGAGAGTCCAGTGTGGCACTTTTTTCACCAAAATCCTAATGATGAGGTATAGGTTATCTGTAAGAAGTGCGAAAGGACCTTTAGCCGAGGGAAAAATCTCAGAAATTTGAATACCAGTCGCATGCTTAGACAATTAATGAATATGCACTTGCAATCGTGGAGAAACTACAAAACCTACAAATACCCCCCAGGGCCAACGTCAGCACCTGGCGCACCCGGGCAAGAGCCGGTTCCCTGAGCAGGTGGGGGTGGGCCGACTCGTGGGTGACAGCACTGGCACATAGCCCCTCATAGTACAAAAAAGTGTCTCTGTCGGTGGGGGGGGCCCACTCGCCGTCAGACACACCGGTGTACTATGAGGGCCCCGTGCCAGTGCCGTCACCCATGAGTCGGCGCCCCCCTGCTTGCTCAGGGCCCCATCACTTGCAATATTTACCTCTCCCTGCTCCACCGCTGTAACGTCTTCCGCATTTCCTGACAGTGACATTCAGATTAGAGAGCGCAATTACATCACATCGCCTAAACAGTCTAAGTGCAGAGAGCTGTAAGATGGTGGACACTGAGGAATCCAGAGTAAGCAGTGCAAAGAGAGGAGAGGTATTTCTTGTTTTTAATGTTTGGAGCAAATTATGGAGAGCATTATACACTGGATAATTATATGTGGGGCCCGCATACACTTGAGCATTATAGATAGGGCCCATCATACACTGGAGCATTCTAAATGGGGGACATCAGACACTGGGGCATCATTTACGGGGCCCATTATACTCTGGATAATTATAAATGGGGCCCATTATATATGCAGCATTATTTTGGCCCATAAGACACTTTAGCATCATCCATGGGGCCCATCATATACTGGAGCATTCTAAATGGGGGACATCAGACACTGGATCAGCATTTACTGGGGCCCATTATACACTGGAGCATTATATATGGGGCCCATTAAATATGGAGCATTATTTTGGCCCATAAAACACTGGAGCATCATCCATGGGGCCCATCATATACTGGAGCATTTTAAATGGGGGATATCAGACACAGGAGCAGCATTTATGTGGTCCATTATACACTGGAGCATTATAAATGGGGACATCAGACACTGTGGCATCATTTACGGGGCCCATTATACACTGGAGCATTATACATGGGGCCCATAATATATGGAGCATTATTTTGGACCATAAGACACTGGAGCATCATCCATGGGGCCCATCATATACTGGAGCATTTTAAATGGGGGATATCAGACACAGGAGCAGCATTTACGGGGCCCATTATACACTGGAGCATTATACATGAGGCCCATTATATATGGAGCATTATTTTGGCCCATAAGACACTGGAGCATCATCCATGGGGCCCATCATATACTGGAGCATTCTAAATGGGGGATATCAGACACAGGAGCAGCATTCACGTGGCCCATTATACACTGGACCACTATAAAATGGGGCCCATTATATATGGAGCATTATTTTGGCCCATAAGACACTGGAGCATCATCCATGGGGCCCTTCATATACTGGAGCATTCCAAATGGGGCAGATCAGACACTGGAGCATCATCCATGGGGCCCATCATATATTGAAGCATTCCAAAAGGGGGAAAACAGACCTGGAGAAGCATTTACGTGGACCATTATACACGGGAGTATTATAAATGGGGTCTATTATATATGAAGCATTATTTTGGACCATAAGACACTGGAGCATCATCCATGGGGCCTATCATATACTGGAGCATTCTTAATGGGGCAGATCAGACACTGGAGCATCATCCATGGGGCCCATCATATACTGGAACATTTTAAATGTGGGACATCTGACACTGGATTAGCATTTACGGGGCCCATTATACACTGGAGCATAATAAATGGGGCCTATTACCGTATATACTCACGTATAAGCTGAGATTTTCAGCCCATTTTTTAGGGCTGAAAGTCCCCCTCTCGGCTTATACTCGAGTCATATACAGGGGGGAGGCGGGAGCGCAGCTGTTCTATATAATTACCCCTCCGCCTGCGCGGTCTCTGCAGCCCCTGCTCTTCTCCCACGATCTCCGGCTCCAGTGTTCAGCGGTCAGGTGATACCGCTCATTAAAGTCATGAATATGCACATATTCATGATGAGCGGTACCACGTGACCGCTCAACACTGGCACCGGAGACCTAGGAGAAGAGCAGGGCAGAGACTCGCCGACGGAAGGGTGAGTATAACCGATATTTACCTGTCCCGTTCCACTGCTGCTTCGCCGCTGTGTCCTCGGGTCCTCTTGCGGCGATATTCAGGCAGAGGGCATGATGACGTGGTTACTGCACCCGCGCCCTCTGCCTGATCATTTTTGCTGGAGGACCCGGAAGACAGCCGCGCTCAGAGGTGGTCCAGGTAACAGGTAAATATTGCAGGTGCCTGGGCCCTGAGCGAGCGGTGACACCGGCACCTGTCCCCCATAGCACGCCGGTGTACCCACCTGCTCAGGACACCGGTACCTGGCCGCCAGCGACGAGAGGTGAGTATGTCTTTTTTGCAGCAGCAGCTGCGGCAGCATAAAGGGCCTATTCAATGCAGCATCTATGGGGGCATAATACATATGCATCTATGGGGGCATAATACATGGGTTATCTGTGGGGCATAATACATGGAGCATCTATGGGGCATAATCTAAGGAGCAAATATGGGGGGCATAATCTATGGAGCATCTATGGGGACATAATACGTGGGGCATCTATGGGGGCATAATCTGTGGAGCATCTATGGGGGCATAATTTATGAAGCATCTATGGGCATAATCTAAGGAGCATCTATGGGGGCATAATCTATGGAGCATCTCTGGGGGCATAATACATGGGGCATCTATGGGGGCATAATCTAAGGAGCATCTATGGGGGCACAATCTATGGAGCATCTTTGGGGGCACAATCTATGGAGCATCTATGGGGCACAATACATGGCAGCATATGGGGCACAATCTATGGAGCATCTTGTGGGGCATAATACATGGGGCAGCATATGGGGCATAATCTCATTTTCCACCCTAGGCTTATACTCGAGCCGATAAGTTTTCCCAGTTTTTTGTGGCAAAATTAGGGGGGTCGGCTTATACCTGAGTATATACGGTATATATGGAGCATTATATTGGCCCATAAGACACTGGAGCATCATCCATGGGGCCCATCATATACTGGAGCATTCTAAATGGGGCAGATCAGACACTGGAGCATCATCCATGGAGCCCATCATATACTGGAGCATTCTAAATGGGGGACATCAGACACTGGAGCAGCATTTACAGGGCCCGTTATACACTGGAGCATTATAAATGTTGCCTATTATATATGGGCATTATATTGGCCCAAAAGTCACTGGAGCATCATACATGGGCCCATCATAAACTGGAGCATTCTAAATGGGGCAGATCAGAAACTGGAGCATCATCCATGCGGCCCATCATATACTGGAGCATTCTAAATGGGGGACATCAGACACTGGAGCAGCATTTACGGGGCCCATTATACACTGGAGCATTATAAATGGGGCCTATTATATATGGACCATTATATTGGCCCATAAGACACTGGAGCATCATCCATGGGGCCCATCATATACTGGAGAATCATTTTGGGTTCATTATTTATGGGGGCATCATACAGGGTATGGAGCATCATATGGGGACTGTCCTATACTTTATGGCACATTATATGGGGACTATCATATACTGGAGCAGTATGTGGAGCTCATCATATACTATTTGGAACCATTATATGGGGACTAGTGTTGAGCGATACTGCTCGATATCTAAAAATATCGGATCGGAATGGTATCGCCGATAACACTAAATATAAACGATATCCGATTCCGATACCGGAAGTCCCATGTAAGTCTATGGGAACCAAATATCGACATTAAAAAAAAACATTCTTGCCTTGTTGGTTAATTGTGCATGAAGGAAAAACAACAAAGACTAATGTAGAATGTATTGGGGGAGGTTGAGGAGACAATAAAGGCATACATGTTTAACCCAATGCATTGGAATAGCATTAATATATTTTTTTTTGGAAATACGTTTGGATTGACTAACAAATTGACAATGTTGTTAACCTTTTTTCTTTTTTGGCAAATATGTATGTTTCACAACTTCCATGCTCTTCACCTTTTTAACTTTTGCCAGTGCCACACTTTCTCCTTCATAATCTTCAGCAGCATCATCTTTCTCATCAAATTATTCTTCATCTTCACCTTCTTAATCTTCTTCTTAACCCCTTAACGACCGCCGATACGCCTTTTAACGGCGGTCATTAAGGGTACTTAAACCACAGCGCCGTTAATTAACGGCGCTGTGGAAAAAGTGAATAGCGCCCCCCAGGGGGCGCATTTTCTCCGGGGTCTCGGCTACCGGGGTAGCCAAGACCCCAGAGAACATGAATCGGGTCGGTTTTTACCGACACCGATGTTGCGGATCGCCGTTATTAACCCTATAACGGCGACCGCAACAAAAAAAAAAAAAAAAAGTTGTGTCATTTAATTCTTTGTCCCCTGATGTCATCGGACATCAGAGGACAGAGAAAAAGGGTCCCCGGGACCCCATGTGGCCCCCGATGTCCTGTATGTGGCCCCAGGGCCCTCCGGTGTCCCCTGGGGCCGGCGCGATGAAGAAAATGGCGGGCGCATGCTCAGTGCGCCCGCCGCTATGTGCCGCTGTGTCCTGGGGGGGATGGGCAAATATTCTCTGGGGTCTCGGCTACCGGGGGTAGCCGAGACCCCAAGAAACATGATCCGGGTAGGTATTCACCGATCCCGGTGTTGCGATCGCATCTATGCAAGCATAGATGCGATCGCAAAAAAAAAAAAAAAATAAAAAAAATGATTTCTCTCCCCTCTGATGTGATCGCACATCAGAGGGGAGAAAATGAGGGTCCCCCGGTCCCCCGGATCGCCCCCCCGTATACTTACCGGTGTCCTCCGTCCTCCCGCAGGCCCCAGGATCCCGGCGTCTTCTTCCTGCAAAAAAAAAATGGCGGGGGCATGCGCAGTGCGCCCGCCGATCTGCTTGGCGGCGGATTCAAAAATGATTTCATTCATTCTCCAGAAAGTGCATTTTGATCACTGTGATAAACTATCACCGTGATCAAAATAAAAAAAACAGTACATAACCCCCCCATTTATCACCCCCCTTAGTTAGGGACATATAATAAAAAATATAAATTATATTTATTTTCATTTTTCTGTTAGGGTTAGGGTTATAATTAGGGTTAGGGTTAATTAGGGTTAGGGTTAGCATTATGGGTTAGGGTTAGCATTAGGGTTAGGGTTATAATTAGCGTTAGGGTTAAGCTGGGTTCATACCGCGTTATGGCAGTCCGTTAGACGGACTGCGTTACAAACCGCTGTATAACGCGGTGTAACGCAGTCCGTTAACGCTGCCATTCACCCCCATTTGAGGGCGCATCGCGACGCATGCCGTAAAGCGGGATGCGTTTGCGACGTGCCATCATTCAGTGACGGAGCCTCGGACGCGGGCTGCAGCGTCTGGGCTCCGTCACCGCTAGCGCAGATGAATCATCTGCTGATTCCTCTGCGCTAGCGGGTAAGCATAACGTGATCGTGTTATGCTATACCGTTACCCAGCCCGTCAACGCTATGTGTTGAACGGGCTGGTAAAACGCAAAATGAACCTAGCCTTAGGGTTAGGGTTATAATTAGGGTTAGAATTAGGGTTAAGGTTACAATTAGGGTTAGGGTTTAAAATTAGGGTTAGGGTTACAATTAAGGTTAGGGTTGGAATTAGGGTTGGATTTAGGTTAGGATTAGGGTTGGGATTAGGGTTAGGGGTGTGTTGGGGTTAGGGTTGGAGCTAGAATTGAGGGATTTAAACTATTTGGCACATCAGGGGGTCTCCAAACACGACGTGGCGTTCAAAAAGTCAAATGGCGCTCCCTCCCTTCCGAGCCCTGCCGTGCGCCCAAACAGTGGTTTACCCCAACATATGGGGTATCAGCGTACTCAGGACAAATTGCACACCAATTTTGGGGTTCTAATTTCTCCTGTTACCCTTGGGAAAATAAAAAATAGCTGGCTAAAAAAATAATTTTTGAGAAAAAAAATGATTTTTTATTTTCACAGCTCTGCGTTTAATAAATTTCTGTGAAACACTTGGGGTTCAAAGTGCTCACCACACATCTAGATAAGTTCCTTAAGGGGTCTAGTTTCCAAAATGGGGTCACTTGTGGGGGGTTTCCACTGTTTAGACACATCAGGGGTCTCCAAACACGACGTGGCTTTCAAAAAGTCAAATGGCGCTCCCTCCCTTCCGAGCCCTGCCGTGCGCCCAAACAGTGGTTTTATTCCAACATATGGGGTATCAGCATACTCAGGACAAATTGCACACCAATTTTGGGGTTCTAATTTCTCCGTTACCCTTGGGAAAATAAAAAATAGCTGGCTAAAAAAAACATTTTTGAGAAAAAAAATGATTTTCATTTTCACGGCTCTGCGTTTATAAATTTCTGTGAAAAAACTTGGGGGTTCAAAGTGCTCACCACACATCTAGATAAGTTCCTTAAGGTGTCTAGTTTCCAAAATGGGGTCACTTGTGGGGGGTTTCCACTGTTTAGACACATCAGGGGGCCCTCCAAACACGACGTGGCTTTCAAAAAGTCAAATGTCGCTCCCTCCCTTCAGAGCCCCCGTGCGCCCAAACAGTGGTTTACCCCAACATATGGGGTATCAGCGTACTCAGGACAAATTGCACACCAATTTTGGGATTCTAATTTCTCCTGTTACCCTTGGGAAAATAAAAAAATAGCTGGCTAAAAAAAAATTTTTGAAAAAAAAAAATGATTTTTTATTTCACGGCTCTACGTTTATTAATTTCTGTGAAGCACTTGGGGTTCAAAGTGCTCACCACACATCTAGATAAGCTCCTTTGGGGGTCTAGTTTCCAAAATGGTGTGATTTGTGGGGGGTTTAGACTGTTTAGGCGTATCAGGGGCTCTCCAAACGCGACATGGCGTCCAATTTCAATTCCAGCCAATTTTGGTTTGAAACAGTCAAACGGCGCTCCTTCACTTCCAAGCCCTGCCGTGCGCCCAAACAGTGGTTTACCCCCACATATGGGTATGGGCATGCTCAGGACAAATTGCACAAAAACTTTTGGGGTCTTGTTACCCTTGGGAAAATAAAAATTGGGGTAAAAGATGTTTTTGTGGAAAAAATATGATTTTTTATTTTCACGTTCTATGTTATAAACTTCTGTGAAGCACTGGAGGTTCAAAGTGCTCACCACACATCTAGATAAGTTCCTTTAGGGGGTCTAATTTCCAAAATGGGGTCACTTGTGGGGGGTTTCCACTGTTTAGACACATCAGGACCTCTACAAACACGACATGACGTCCAGACAATTCTGCGCTGAAAAAGTCAAACGGCGCTCCTTCCCTTCCAAGCTCTGCCTTGCACCCAAACAGTGGTTTACCCCCACATATGGGTATCAGAATGCTCAGGACAAATTGCACAAAAACTTTTGGGGTCTTGTTACCCTTGGGAAAATAAAAATTGGGGTGAAAAGATTGTTTTTGTGGAAAAAATATGATTTTTTATTTTCACTGTTCTATGTTATAAACTTCTGTGAAGCACTTGGAGGTTCAAAGTGCTCACCACACATCTAGATAAGTTCCTTAGGGGGTCTAGTTTCCAAAATGGGGTCACTTGTGATGGGTTTCCACTGTTTAGACACATCAGGGCCTCTACAAACGCGACATGGCGTCCAGCCAAATCTGCGTTGAAAAAGTCAAATGTCGCTCCTTCCCTTGCAACCTCTGCCGTGCGCCCAAAAAGTGGTTTACCCCCACA
Source organism: Oophaga sylvatica (assembly GCA_033576555.1). NCBI lineage: Eukaryota > Metazoa > Chordata > Amphibia > Anura > Dendrobatidae > Oophaga > Oophaga sylvatica. The sequence goes on from JARQOD010008453.1 coordinate 10,839, forward strand.
ATGGGGTATTGGCTTAATCAGGAGAAATTGCACAACAAATTTTTGTGGTTCATTTTTTCTTTTAACAGTTGTGAAAATAAAAAAAAATAGGTTCCGAATTAAAGTTTTTGCAAAAAAAGTTAAATGTTAATTTTTTCCTTCCACATTGCTTCAGTTCCTGTGAAGCACGTAAAGGGTAATAAACTTCTTGAATGTGGTTTTGAGCACCTTGAGGGTGCAGTTTTTAGAATGGTGTCACTTTTGGCTATTTTCTATCATATAGACCCCTCAAGTGACTTCAAATGTGAGGTGGTCCCTAAAATAAAAATGGTGTTGTAAAAATGAGAAATCGCTGGTCAACTTTTAACCCTTATAACTTCGTAACAAAAAAAAATTTTGGTCCCAAAATTGTGCTGATGTAAAGTAGACATGTGGGAAATGTTATTTATTAAGAAATTTGTGTGACATATCTCTCTGATTTAAGGGCATAAAATTTTTAAAATTTGAAAATTGTTAAATTTTTCAAAATTTTCGCCATATTTCCGTTTTTTTCATAAATAAACACAATCATATCAAAGAAATTTTACCACTAACGTGAAGTACAATATGTCACGAAAAAACAATCTCAGAATCAGCGGGATTCGTTAAAGCGTTCCAGAGTTATAACCTCATAAAGTGACAGTGGTCAGAAATTGTAAAATTGGCCCGGTCATTAAGCTGCAAAATGGCTCTGTCACTAAGGGGTTAAACTTCTTGCTATTCATGTTTTTGTTTATTTGTTATTATTAAACTAATTAATCTTCTTCATATTCAAATTCTTCATCTTCTTCCTCTTCATCTTCTTCATCATATTCTTATTTGTGACAGAGATTCCTGTACTTGTAATCTGTAAAAGTATGAATTGTTCATCCTTCCGTTTCTTCCTGTCACAAAAGATTTAAATTACAACAGTATTTGTCCGTGTTCAGTTTAGCCAGCAGCAGCAGGCATTTTCCAGGGCACCACGAGGAGGAACGGACTCACCCCCATACACTGCTTAGTCTTCTTCTGCTTAGAATTTAGAGCATATATTTTGCTCTTCATTTTGGTCTTATACTTCATGTTCTTCTGCTTTTTGATCTTTTGCTTATTGTTCTTCTGTCTCTTGTTCTGTATCTTGTAGTTTGTCTTAACCTTTTTTTCCTGTTGGTGATCTTCTTCTGGGTAATCTTTTATTTTTTCTTTGTGATGGTGTTCAGGCTGGTTGGCTTCATGCTCGTCGTCCTTGTTGTCGTCATCTTCTTCGGGGTGGTCTTTAAGGTCGTCTAATTTCCGAGAAACAGCTGACGTTACTGGAACCCTGACGGGTATCAGATGGAGCAAGAGACAATGGAAGTAACGAGGACCAGCTGACTGTGCTGGACCCCGACGGGTAGCAGAAGGAAAAGAGGCAATGTCGCAGGCACAATGAATTACCTTCGTTACATGAAGTTCACATTGGATGCCCATGCGCATGCGGTGACGTCGGCACCGTTTTACGACCTTCACCCGAAATTGCACCTCACTTACGGCTATCACCCCGCACCACGAGCATAAAAAGCCGACAGGGCATAGTCGGCGCACTGCTCCACCGGACCGCACCACGTCCGTCACTCACGCTACCGCAGGTAACATACATTGATGGTCTACAATTATGCTTGAATGTCCAGGGTATTGCAATTATAATAACCCGGATACACGGGGTCTGAAACTCGGTACCCGATCGCCTGGAACCGCATTTGCCATGATGTACATATACTAGTTAAGTTTTTGTTTTTATACGGCTGTATCTTTCCTCGAAACGTTTGTCTAAATATAGCATTGACATTATATACAGGCATATCTGTGGAACAAGAGAACCATACAGATTGACTGCATCTACTCTTTATGATTTATATCCCACATACTAAGGTAACATTCCGGCACAGAGCCATATATCACAGGTCGTGATAAATGATAAATGATTACCCCTCCGGATAATATTAAGGGATTATCACCATTAGAGATATATACGCATGGACAATTGTGGACAATATCTCCCCTTATATAATTATTGACCATGATTATTAAATTTGTACAAGAAAACAGTTTTGCAAATTGCATAGTGATGCGTTAAATACATATCCCTATAGCATATATGGAACGGGGTAAATGATTTAATAGATGAATATAAAAAAATTTTATGTTTCCTTTATTGTGACACGTTTTTTCTTTATTGTGACATGCCTTTTTGTTTTTGTTTTTGTTGTATTTCATCCTAAAAATAGAAAATCCCCCTGGATGAAGGCCAGATAGGCCGAAACGTTGGGGCTTTGTTGTTTCTTTAAAAATATATATATTTTTTGTCTGCTGGAGTTTCATCAGAATGCCGAAATAAAAATTACGAATGAATAGAAAACGTTCTGGACTAATTTTTTCAGTGTGCTCGGAGTGTTCATTATAGTTACTGTGACATGGTTACTAAGCAGGAGCTACCTGTGCTCCAAAGCACTACCAAGGACCAGCAGACGTTGCTGGAACTCGGATACGGAGATGGAGGCACCTAGGCCAAAGGCACTGGGGAGAACCAGCTGACTGTGCTGGACCCCGGACGGGTAGCAGAAGGAAAAGAGGCAATGTCACAACCGAGTACCAGCTGACCTTACTGTGACACGGTTACTAAGCAGGAGGTACCTGTGCTCCAAAGCACTACCAAGGACCAGCATACGTTCCTGGAACTCGGATACGGAGATGGAGGCACCTAGGCCAAAGGCACTGGGGAGAACCACTTGACGGTACTGGACCCCGGACGGGTAGCAGAAGTAAAAGAGGCAATGTCACAACCGAGTACCAGCTGACGTTACTGTGACACGGTTACTAAGCAGGAGGTACCTGTGCTCCAAAGCACTACCAAGGACCAGAAGACTTTGCTGGAACTCGGATACGGAGATGGAGGCACCTAGGCCAAAGGCACTGGGGGGAACCACTTGACGGTACTGGACCCCGGACGGGAGAAGAACGCACCCATGAAAATGTAAGTTGACATTACGCAAGCCGTCCGCAGTTACCAAATCACACAGTCCTACAGTGGGTGCTTATCCTATTGTCACAATGGAAACCGCCTTTATTTACATATCCCACAGCACACATAGGAATCACCTAAACTGCAGGCACCATAGAGTCGGCTAACCCAAATGCAAACACGACAGCACAACTTATTGGAGGATAACTGACGTTCACACTGCCAGGAAACAGCTGTCGTGCTGTAACCAGGCTGGCCAGGAGTCAGTACCCCTGCCAATTACTTACGAGCAACAAATGGCGGTGTTGTAGCCCAGGGAGTAGAGTTCAGGTGGTAGAAAGATGAACATAACAGGAGACATGGAAAACGTTGCCAAACAGTTATTTAATCTGAAAACGGACAGGCAAATTCAGGTGAGATCCATGCCTTGTTCATTTTCAGAAAAGTAAGCCGGTCTACATTTTCTGAGGATAGTCGCATGCGACGGTCTGTTACTACACCACCTGCAGCACTAAAGACACGCTCAGATAATACACTGGCAGCAGGGCAAGCCAGCACCTCCAATGCATACTGGCTAAGCTCTGGCCATGTATCCAACTTAGAGACCCAAAATTTGAAAGGGGAAGAGGCATCTGGGAGTACACTTAGAGGGAAAGCCAAGTAGTCTGTCACCATCTTACGGAAACGTTTCTTCCTGGTGACTGGAGCCGTCTCGGATGATGTAGACCTTGGGGGCGCTGTCACAAAACTTTGCCACATTTGTAACATACAGTTCTTGCCCTGTGCAGAGGCGCAGCTTCTGTCCCTCTTGTTGTAGAGGTGTCTACACTGCCTCGACGCACAGAGCTGCTTTGTAAAGCAGTAGCAGCGCAGCAGCTCCTCTCGGCTGGGAATGTACAACAGTAATGGATTGCACCAGTGTGTCTTGGTACTCCTGCATTTTACGGTCCCGGTGTGATGAGGGTTTGTAAGTTGTCCCGGGTAAGCGAGGGTCTAGGAGGGTGTACACCCAATAATCTGACGTGCTAAGAATGTGGGCGATGCGGCGGTCGTTTCTCAGGCACTGAAGCATGAAATCAACCATGTGCTGCAGACTCCCAACTGGCCAACAAAGGCTGTCCTCTGGAAGAGGCGTCATCTCTGTCTCCTCTGCATCACCCCACCCTCGCTCTACATACTGACTAGAGCGTTGGTACCTCCCTCTGTAGGGATTTCTTCCTCCTCCATTGACTCCTCCTCCTCCTCATCCTCCTCACAAAGTGAGCCCTGCCCAGCCCTTTGTGAGGAACCACGTGCGCTGACTATCCTGAAGGTAATTGAATTTGTGACTCCTCATCCTCCACCTCTTCCAAAACCTCTTCCTTTAGTGCTTTCAGTGATTTCTGAAGCAGGCAGATAAGGGGGACAGTCATTCTGACTAGTGCATCATCTGCATCGCCTCCGCGTTGAGACATCAACGCACGCAAAACGTCGCAAAAGATGTCCTTCATAGAGGCCCACTCAGTAGTGGTGAAGTGGAACGGCGCAAATTGCGAGTTGATTGCGCCTGTTGCAGCTGATACTCCATTACTGCTGGCTGCTGCTCACACAACCGCTCCAACATATGTAACGTGGAATTTCCACCTGTTGGGGTACGTCACATATGATGCGATGTTCAGGAAGGCGAAATCCGACTTGCAGAGCTGCAATGCGCGTCTGGCCATGCTGGAACGCGCAAGTTGAGCGCACTCTAGGCGGACCTTGTGCAGCAGTGCATCAAGATCCGGATAGTCCCTCAAAAAACTCTGGCACGACCAAGTTGAGCACATGTGCAGACATGGTAATGTGAGTGAGGTTGCCAAGGCCCAGAGCTGCCACCCAGTTTTGGCCATTGTCACACACTACCAGCCTGGCTGGAGATTAGCTGACAAAACCACACGTCGCCTCTCCTGCTTGATGGCATCCCATAGCTCCTGCGCTTGTGGCTTTCGATTCCCCATGGGAATTAATTTCAGGACGGCCTGTTGACGTTTGGCCACGGCTGTGCTCATATCGGTCGCAACAGGTAAGCGTTCACGGGTCCATGTGGAGGTATACCGTGATGGCTCGTGCGCGATGATTCTGAGGAAACTGGAGTAGGAGGAGGAATCAATGTGCACAGATGGATTCCTGCAATCCTTGGAGTTGGCAGAACACTACAGCGCCACTGGCAAGAACTGTACCCGCTCCACAACATTGACCCAATGGGCCAGTGAGGGAAAGGTATCGTCCCTGGCCATGGGTACTGGTCCACGCATCGGTGGTCAGGGGACCCTGCTACTGACGGCGTTTAGTAGCGAATGTTTATGTTTCCCCGACATGTTTTTTGCAGAGCAGGGACAGCTTGCCTGCTGAAATAAAATCGGCTTGCAATTATATTGTGGGACTGCCAATGCCATAAAGTTCCTGAAACTGTCAGTTCTCCACCAGCTGGTGACAGCATTTCAAGGGAAGGAGTTTTGCAAGGCCAGCATTCAGAGCCTGTGCTCGTGGATGGTTTGCCGAGTATGGCCGTCTTTTATCCCATGCCTGTGTTACCGATGGCTGTTTTTTTGTTCTGGGGAGTGTGACGATGACTGTGAAACTTGCTGCAGTGGGTGGAATAACAGTTTGTCTATGGAAACAGTTGACCGAGGTTCTTCCATGGAGATCCTGTGAGGAAGCCGAACCAGTGTGTGAGAGCTGGAGGTAGAGCTCGAACATGACCTAAAGATGTAGGTGCTGCTGTAGGTTGGCCTACATCTCCAGTGTGTCTTTGTAACTCAGCTACGTGCTTTGTCCGTACATGTTTCCACATATTTGTGGTATTCAGGTTACTGATATTTTTACCTCTTTTAACTTTTTGCTTACACAGCTTGCATTGAACATGCAAATATCATCTACAAGTCTGTCAAAAAAGGACCACGCAGTGCAAGTCATGGAGCGCCAATTTTGACATTTCTAAGAGAACTGCTCCAACAGGTGCCAAATGGAGGCTACAGGCAAGCGAGTCTGCAGCCTACCTCTCCCTCCTCTTTGTACCGTTGGGACAATCTCTTCCCAGAGCTGCTCCCACCACCTTCCTGTTGCTCCACCCGCCATGTTGGGTCTCGGACTCATCATCTCCACTACCCTCTTCAAAAAACCTGCTGCTGTTGGATGGTCTGGGCAGCACCATGCTCCAACAAAACCTGGCACCTGAGTCTCATCATCATCATAAGATGCGTTCTGCGGTGTGCTGTCCATCAGCACTGGCTCACCCGCCTCTTCAGATTGAGAGAGACACAGCTGTTGCGCATCACTGCATACCCCTCTTCTTCAAATTGCAGAATGCTGCTTGCCTGTGCCCGTGTTGCGAGCCAACAGATTCTGAAACAGAAGCAGAGACTCAGCGGCTCCTGTACAGAACTCTCTGACTGCCTGGGCAATTTGACAGGCAGTGAACAGACGATGGTTGCTCAACAGTGTTGTGTTCCTGAGAGGAGGTGGAAGGAATTGAAGTTGATGCATTGGCTGCCATCCAAACCAACAACGGCTTTCAATTTGTTCTTCCCGCAGCAGGGGGCACGCCCGAGCTCCTACCAAAGTGCGCATAAAAGGAACGCTCACGGGGGGAAAATGGTGGATGCTGTGTCACTGAGGCGGCAGCAGCCACAAAATCCCCACATCCTCTCCCTGCTGAAACTCCACCGGCCACGACCACGTGCCTTACTCACTGACTTCTTCATCTTGGTAGATTGAGAAAGAAAGTCAGAAAAGTTATAAGGCCTAAGTGTGGTTATATACGCAGAGACTGAAGTGAACACTGAAACACAACTGTTCACAAACTGTGAAAGGCTACTCCTTTGTCTACTTTTTAGTGTTTGCAACCAATGTATTGGATACGGATGGAAGCGCGTACACTAATAGATTATATTTTAAATGGAATGGAGCAGAACCAATTGGAATAAATGAAAAGGATGAGCCACTGAGACAAACGCCAGCAGATACAAGCACGTGCTTGAACAAGTAACTGGACGTGATGTGCACCAAAAAATAAAAAAACAGACTGAAGTGAACATGAAACCAACTGTTCCAATCTTGAAAGGCTACTCCTTTGTTACTTCTATAGTGGTTTGCAACCAATGTATTGGATACGGAGGGAAAGGGGCCCGTCACACTAATAGTTAAATTGCAGGAGCGCAAGAATTACACTGAAGGAAAAAAAAAAAGTCTGTGAGTGACATGTGCAGAGCCTCGACAGCTTGCATGCAGAGCAAACTGCAGCATACCTGCACTCACACACACCTTCGAGTTTAAAAACAACACTGCAGGCAAAAGAAGCTTTACCAACAGCGGTTTTGGTGCTAGCCTGCCCTAAGCACATCACAAAATTGCAATCTCTAACTGTCCCTCGAGTCAGACAGCAGCGTTCTGTCCCTTTTGAATTCCAGCACAGTGACGCAAAATAGCGGCGGTCCTTTTATATGCATTTAAACATCATTTCAGCACCCCAAATCACACCAGCCATTAGTTAAAAAGAACCGCGCAGTACAGGATGTGCCCACATTCTTAGGATTTCCTCTTGGTGCTAAATCACATTGCCTCGAAAGAATTAGGGAACTTTCCGATTCCGGTACCAAAAACGAAAATACGAAACGAAGTACGAAAGGACGATAGAGCTAAAAATAGGCCGATACCCTATTTGCAGACGTACGTCAACCACTTTTGGACCAATTATGTTGGAGCAATATAGAGGCTCATTTTCTGTATGGGCTTTAGTGGTGGCCATAATACTGTATGGTGAAATTATGTGGTTTTTGGCTATTGTAGTTTTTAACATAGTATCATCATGCTGTAAGAAGTGAATTATTTTCATTGTACTACACCTATATTCTGTGCCGTATCTGAGCATCAGAATTGTGGTAGGTTAAAGGGACCCACTGACATTTCTTTTTGCCCGGGGAAACCAAAACCGGGCCAGCCCTACCCCCCCAAAAATTTTTGCCAAATAACCCCCAATTTTTAATGCGTAGCTATTTTTACTAAGTTAAATAAGGTTCCAAGTTAACCCCTTCCACCCCCAAGGGTGGTTTGCACTTAATGCCGGCCAATTTTTACAATTTACCACTGTCTCTTTATGAGGTTTAACTCGGGAAAACCCTTTAACGGATCTTCGGATTCTGAGAGTGTTTTCTCTTGACAATTGTATTACGTTTTGAAGAAAAATTTTTCTTCGATATAATTGCGTTTATTTTTGAAAAAAAACGCAAAAAAGGCGAAAATTTTTAAATTTTTGCAATTTTCAAACTTTGAATTTTTTTCCCTTAAAACAGAGAAATTATCACACAAAATAGTTAAAAAAAATTTTCTTTCCCACATGTCTCTTTACATCACACCAATTTTGGAACCAAAATTTTTTTTTTGTTTTGGAAGTTATAAGGGTTAAAAATTTGACCAGGATTTCCATTTTTACAACAAAATTTACAAGCCATTTTTTTAGGGGCACCTCTTTGAAGTCACTTTGAGGGGTCATATGGCAAAAAATACCAAAAGTGACACTATTCTAAAAACTGCACCCCTCGAGGTCTAAAACCAATTCAAGAAGATTATTAACCCCCTTTAGGTGCTTACAGGAACTAAAGCAACGTGGAAGGAAAAAATGAATATTTATCTTTTTAGCCACAAAAATGATCTTTTTACAAACTTTTTTTTTTATTTTCACAAGGGAAAAAAAGGAGAAAATGGACAGAAAGGTTGTTTTGCAATTTCTCCTGATACGCCCCAACCCAATATGTGGGGAAAACCACTGTTTGGGCACACGGCAGGCCGTAAGGGAAGGAGGGGCCGTTTGACTTTTTTCAAACTAAAATTGGCTGGAATTGAATTGGCGCCAGTGTGTTTGGAGGCCCCGAATGGCCCCAAAAAACAATTTTCCACAAAAATGATTTTTTAGCCCAAATTTTTGAATTTTCCCAAGGAAATTGGACACCAAAAGTTTTGCCAATTTGTCCTGGTACGCGATACCCCATATTGGGGGGGGGAACTGTTTGGGTTCCGGCAGGGTTTGGAAAGGAGTAGTAAAGTTTTTTTGGGAATGCAGCGTTAGGGGGAGTTCCGTTTGCGTGCCCCAGAGAGCCAAACAGTGGAAACCCTCACAAGTGACCCCATTTTGGAAACTATGCCCCCTAAGGAACTTATTAGATCTTTGGTGAACTTGTGCTTCACCCTTATAATGCCCGGGCAAGAAAATAAAGAATCCTATTTTTTTTTCCCAAAAAAATTAATTTTTAGTCACTAATTATTTATTTTCCCAAGGGTACCAGGAGAAATTGGACCACATAAGTTGTTGAACAATTTGTCTTGAGTACGCTGATACCCCATATGTGGGGGGGAACCACTGTTTTGGGGCGCACGGCAGAGCTCGGAATGGAAGGAGCACCATTTGACTTTTTCCAACCAAAATTGGCTGAATTGAGATGGATGCCATGTTGCATTTGGAGAGCCCCTGATGTGCCAAACAGTGGAAACCCCCACAAATGACCCCATTTGGGAAACTAGACCCCCCTAAGGAATTTTTTAGATCTTTGGTGAGCAATTTGAACCCCCAAGTGCTTCACACAAAGTTTATAAACGTAAGAGCCGTAAATTTAAAAATCATATTTTTTTTCCACAAAATGATCTTTTTCCACCCCCAATTTTTATTTTTCCAAGGGTAACAAGACTCCAAAAGTTTATTGTGCAATTTGTCCTGAGTGCGCGTATACCCCATATGTGGGGTAAAACCACTGTTTGGGTGCATGGCAGAGTTTGGAAGGGAAGGAGCGCCGTCTGACTTTTTCAAAACGCAGAATTGGCTGGACGCCATGTCGTGTTTGGAGAGCTCCTGATCTGCCTAAACAGTGGAAACCCCCATAAATGACACCATTTTGGAAACTAGACCCCTCAAGGAACTTATCTAGATGTGTGGTGAGAACTTTTAACCCCCAGGTGTTTTCACTAAAGTTTATAACGTACAGCCGTAAAAATAAAAAATCTTTTTTTTTTTTTAAAAAATGATTTTTTTCGCCCCAATATTTTATTTTTACAAGGTAACAGAAGTAATTGGAACCCATAAGTTGTTGTCCAATTGTCCTGAGTACGCTGATACCCAATATGTGGGAGAAAAACTACTGTATTGGCGCACGTCAGGGCTCGGAAGGGAAGAAGTGACGTTTTGGATTGCAGACTTTGATGGAATGGTCTGGGGGCGTCATGTCGCTTTGGAGAGCCCCTGATGCGCCCCTAAACAGTGGGAAACCCCACACAATGAACCACATTTTGGAAAATAGACCCCACAAGGAACTTGTCTAGATGTGGGTGAGCACTTTGAACCCCGAAGTGCTTCACATAATTTATAACGCACAGCCGAAAAAAAAAAATATTTTTTTTATTTTGCAAAAATGATTTTTTTTTGCCCAATATTTATTTTTACAAGGGTACAGGAGAAATTGGACCCCAAAGTTTGTTGTCCAATTTGTCCTGAGTACGCTGATATCCAATATGAGGGAGAAAAACTGCTGTATGGGTACACGTTGGGGCTCGGAAGGGAAGTAGTGACGTATTTATTGCGACTTTGATGGAATGGTCTGGGGGCGTCAGTCGCATTTGGAGAGCCCCTGAGCGCCTAAACAGTGAAATCCCCAACAAGTGACCCCATTTTGGAAAATAGACCCCACAAGGAACTTTCTAGTGTGTGGTGAGCGCTATGAAGGCCCAAGTGCTTCACAGAAGTTATAATGTACAGGCCGTAAAAACAAAAAAATATTTTTTTTTGTACAAAAATGATATTTTCGCCCCCCAGTTTTTTATTTTCCCAAGGGTAACAGAAAAATGGACAAATTGCACAATAACTCTTTGGGTCCAGAGTACCTGATACCCCAATGTGGGGATAAACTACTGTTTTGGACGCATGGCAGAGCTGAGAAGTGAAGGAGCACCGTTTTGAATTTTTCAACGCAGAATTGGCTGGAATTGGATCAGACGCCATGTCACATTTGAGAGCCCAGATTGGCCTAAACAGCGGAAACCCCCAAAAATTCTAACTCCAACTCTAACCCCAACACACCCCTAACCCTAGTCCCAACCCTAACCACAAACCAAACCCTAACACACACTCCTAATCCCAACCCTAACCCTAATCCTAACTTTAGCGCCAACCCTAACCCTAACTTTAGCCGCAACCCTAACCCTAACCCTAATGGGAAAATGGAAAAAAACTTTTTTTTTAATTTTATTATTTTTCCCTAACTAAGGGGGTGATAAAGGGGGTTTGATTTACTATTTTAGCGGTTTTATGATTGGCAGCTGTCACGCTAAAAGACGCTTTTTATTGCAAAAATAGTTTTTGCATCATCACATTTTGAGAGCTATAATTTTTTGCATATTTCATGTGAGGTCTTATTTTTTGTGGTACGAGTTGACATTTTTATTGGCACCATTTTTGAGCACGTGACGATTTTTTATCGCTTTTTTATTTCGATTTTTGGAGGTTAGAATGAACAAAAATCAGCAATTCAGAATTTCTTTTGGGGGAGGCGTTTTATACCGTTCCGCGTGTGGTAAAATTGATAAAGCAGTTTTATTCTTCAGGTCAGTTACGATTATGGCGATACCTCATTTATATCATTTTTTTCATGTTTTGGCGCTTTTATTGAAATAAAAACAATTTTTATAAAATAAAAAATAATTATTTTTGCATCGCTTTATTTCTGCGAGCTATAACTTTTTTTATTTTTTTCGCTGATGATGCTGTATGATGGCTTGTTTTTTGCGGGACAAGATGACGTTTTCATCAGTACCATGTTTTTTTTATATCGGTCCTTTTGATCGCGTGTTATTCCACTTTTTGTTCGGCGGGTATGATGATAAAGCATTGATTTTTTGCTTCGTTTTTTTTTTTTTTTTTAGGGGTTCACTAAAGGGGTTAACTAGTGGGACAATTTTATAGGGGGGGTCCGTTACGGACGCAGCGATACCAAATATGTGTACTTTTATTGCTTGTTTTTTTTTATTTACAGGAAGAAGTGAATTTATTGGGGAATATAATATATATATTTTTTATTTATTTTGGATTTTTTTTTAAAACATGTTTATTTTTACTTTTTTAAACTTTTTACTTTGTCCCAGGTGGGACATCACTGTATTTTATCATATCGCTGGTGTGTACAGTGTGCACAGCACTCTGTCACACCACGATCGCTCAAGGGCAGTGCAGCAGGCTTCTCAGTGCCTGCTCTCGGCAGGCACTGAGGTAGCCGCCTCCCTCCAGGACCCCCCCCGGGGCCATCTTGGATCCGGGTCCTGGGAGGGAGGAACCCTCAGAACAGCGCGATCACATCGCGCTGCACTGAGGGTCTCAGGGGGCGCGCAGGGAGCCCCCACCCTGCGCGATCCTCCCCTGTGCCCCCAGTACACCGGCGATCATGTTTGATCGCGGTGTGCAAGGGTTAAGTTCCGGGAGCGGTCCGTGACATCTCCTGACAACACAGTCATGGGTGTCAGCTGTGATAATCAGCTGACACCCCGGCCGCGATCGGCTGCGCTCCCCCCCGGGAAGCGCGCTCCGATCGCACGAACGTACTATCCCGTCCATGGTCATACGGCCAGGTACCATGGACGGGATAGTACGTCCGATGGCAGTAAGGGGTTAAGTAATAAGAATTGATGTCGTTGCCATTCAAATGGCACTGTAGATGTGTTTACTGTCCTCCACTCCCTGCCGACTTGCTTCCCCATTGACTGGCATTAGGTTTCGTGTTTCAGTCAGACCACAGACTTTTCATGAAACCCGACTCGACCCTAAAAAAGGCAAAGTCACTCATCTCTAGCAGACACATCTCTACAACAACGTTAAGAAGAGACTTTGTGCAGCAGGGCCATTCATGGTAAAATAGCTGCTAGTAAACCACTGCTAAGGACAAGCAACAAGCAGAAGAGACTTGTTTGGGCTAAAGAACACAAGGAATGGACATTAGACCAGTGGAAAATCTGTGCTTTGGTCTGATGAATCCAAATATGAGATCCTTTGGTTCCAACCACCGTGTCTTTTGAGACCAGAAAAGGGAACGGATGGACTCTACATGCCTGGTTTCCCACCTGAAGCATGGAGGAGGTGGTGGATGTGTGGGGGTGGCTTTGCTGGTGACACTGTTGGGGATTTATTCAAAATTGAAGGCAATACTGAACCAGCATGGCTACTACAGCATCTTGCAGCAGCATGCTATTCCATCCGGGTTTGCGTTTAGTTGGACCATCATTTATTTCTCAACAGGACAATGACCCCAAACACACCTCCAGGCTGTGTAAGGCTATTTGACCAAGAAGAAGAGCGATTGGGTGCTACGCCAGGTGACCTGGCCTCCACAGTCACCAGACCTTACCCAATCGATATGGTTTGGGGTGAGCTTGACCGCAGTGTGATGGCAAAAGGGCCAACAGTGCTAAGCATCTCTAGGAACTCCTTCAAGATTGTTGTAAGACAATTTCCGGTGTACTACCACTTGAAGCTCATCAAGAAATGCCAAGAGCGTGCAAAGCAGTAATCAGAGCAAAATGTGTCTACCTTGAAGAACCTAGAATATAAGACATATTTTCAGTTGTTTCACACTTTTTTGTTAAGTATATAAATCCACATGTGCAATTCACAGTTTTTGATGCCTTCATGTGAATGTACAATTTCATAGTCATGAAAATACAGAAACATCTTTGAATGAGAAGGTGTGTCCAAAATTTTGGTCTGTACTGTATAGTTTTTTTTCATTTTTATTGCCCAGAATGTAGTACTTTTCATTTTTTTTCCCTGTTAAAAACCATTCTGTTAGTTTGCTGCCCACTGCTCTAGTTTATTTATATCTTTTTGAATCCTCTCTCTCTCTTTCTCCAGTATTAGCTATCCCTCCTAGCTTTATGTCATCAACAAATTTAATCAGCTTACCCTCAATTCATTCATCTAAATCATTGATAAAGATGTTGAACAATACAGGGCCCAGGACAGACAGAGCCCGTGGTACCCCACTTGAGACATTCTTCCAACTGATGTGCAGCCATTTACGACCACTCTTTGGGTCTGATCACTAACCATTATGAATCCACCTAACAGTTTCCTTGTCCATTCCATACTTAGTCATTTTTTCATTAAGGATTGTGCTAGATACTTGTCAAATGCTTTGCTGAAGTCAAGATTATACTTATCTACAGCATTTCCCTGATCCACACTCTCTCCACACTGTGTAGGAGCACACTATTAGCAATAAAAAGATAGATTTTTTCATTTGCACCACTTTGCGTACAGCTGAATTTCAGTGGCACTAAATGAAAAGGTGAAATATGGCGTGCTGAATCATGTTAGCAACTTAAAAAAAAATATTTTTTTTTTTTTTTACTTTGCATTACAGCTGAACTTCATCGCCACTAAATTAAAATATGCCTTGTTGAATTACATTAGCCACTGAAAAAAAAAAGTTCATTTTTACTCTACGTACAGATGAATTTCACCCCCACAAAATTACAAGGTGGAGCTATGCCTTTGACATGTTTTTAGGTTCATTATCCATTTGCAGAAGCCATAGCCTTTTCAACATCAACTTTTTTATGGATGTTATGTTTGCATCAAAAGTTATTGAAATTTCATTGAATCCATTCTTCCCTCTACCCGAGAAAGCTCCCTGTGCCATTGGCTGCAACACAACTCCAAAGCTTGATTGATTCACCCCCCTATTTTTTAATGGTTGCAAGATTTTTTTTTTTCCTGAAATTCTGTACCCTTTTTTCTCTACACATATCTTTGATCAAGTGTCTCTGAACAGTAGAACAATGTACTCCAGAGTCTGCTAAATCTTTCTAAAGATCTTTTGCCTCTCTAGCAATCCTATAAGAATATCTCACTGAAATTTGTTTGGTCCTCCAGACCTTATCTTTGCCCTCCACTGTTCCTGTTATCTGCCATTTCTTTATTACATTTCCACATGATAAAAATGGCAACCAGAAAATGCTTTGCTATCATCCTATAGCCTTCTCCTGCTTTGTGTGCCTCCATGATTTTCCTTTTCAAGAGCTAGGCAGTGCTTAACCCCCTTCACCCCCAAGGGTGGTTTGCACGTTAATGACCGGGCCAATTTTTAAACTTTTCTGACACTTTTCCCTTTATGAGGTTATAACTCTGGAACGCTTCAACGGATCTTCGCGATTCTGAGAATGTTTTCTCGTGACATATTGTACTTCACGTTAGAAGTAAAATTTCTTCGATATAACTTGCGTTTTTTTTGAAAAAAACGCAAATATGGCGAAAATTTTTAAAATTTTGCAATTTTTTCAAACTTTGAATTTTTATTCCCTTAAAACAGAGAAAATATCACACAAAATATTAAGAAATAACCTTTTCCCACATGTCTATTTACATCAGCACAATTTTGGAACCAAAATTTTTTTTTGTTAGGAAGTTATAAGGGTTTAAAAGTTTGACCAGCGATTTCTCATTTTACAACAAAATTTTACAAAGCCATTTTTTTAGGGAGCACCCTCATATTTGAAGTCACTTTGGGGGTTCTAATGGCAAGAAAATACCCAAAAAGTGACACCATTCTAAAAACTGCACCCCTCAAGGTACTCAAAACCACATTCAAGAAGTTTATTAACCTTCAGGTGTTCACAGGACTGAAGCAATATGGAAGGAAAAATGAATTTTTTATCTTTTTAGCCACAAAAATGATCTTTTACAAACTTTTTTTTTATTTTCACAAGGGTAAAAGGAGAAAATGGACAGATAAGGTTGTTATGCAATTTCTTCCCTGGTACGCCAAAAACCCCATATGTGGGGAAAACCACTGTTTGGGCACACGGTAGAGCTCGTAAGGGAAGGAGCGACGTTTGACTTTTTTCAAACTAAAATTGGCTGGAATTTAGATTGGATGCCATGTCGCGTTTTGGGAGCCCCTGATGCGCCTAAACAGTGGAAACCCCCCAAGTGCCACCATTTTGGAAACTAGACCCCCTAAGGTACTTATCTAGATCTGTTTGTGAGCACTTTGAACCTCAAGTGTTTCACAAAAGTTTATAAAGCCTGGGTGTGAAAAAAAAAAAAAATCAATTTTTCCACAAAAATGATTTTTTTAGTCCCAAATTTTTGAATTTTTCCCAAGGAAATTGGACCCCAAAAGTTGTTTGTCCAATTTGTCCTGAGTACGCTGATACCCCATATGTGGGGGGGGGGAACTGTTTGGGCGCACGACAGGGCTTGGAAAGGAAGTAGTAACGTTTTGGAATGCAGACGTTAATGGGGGCCATGTTCCGTTTGCAGTGCCCCAGATGAGCCTAAACAGTGGAAACCCCCCACAAGTGACCCCATTTTGGAAACTAGACCCCCTAAGGAACTTATCTAGATCTTTGGTGAGCACTTTGAACCCCCAAGTGCTTCACAGAAGTTTATAATGCCCGGGCATGAAAATAAAAAAATCCTATTTTTTTCCCACAAAAATTATCTTTTAGTCACTAATTATTTATTTTCCCAAGGGTAACAGGAGAAATTGGACCACATAAGTTGTTGTACAATTTGTCCTGAGTACGCTGATACCCCATATGTGGGGGTGAACCACTGTTTGGGCGCACGGCAGAGCTCGGAATGGAAGAGCACCATTTGACTTTTTCCAACCAAAATTGGCTGGAATTGAGTTTGGATGCCATGTTGCATTTGGAGAGCCCCTGATGTGCCTAAACAGTGGAAACCCCCCACAAATGACCCCATTTGGGAAACTAGACCCCCTAAGGAACTTATCTAGATTTTTGATGAGCAATTTGAACCCCCAAGTGCTTCACACAAGTTTATAACGTAGAGCCGTAAATTTAAAAATCATATTTTTTCCACAAAAATGATCTTTTCACCCCAATTTTTATTTTTCCAAGGGTAACAAGACTCCAAAAGTTATTGTGCAATTTGTCCTGAGTGCGCTGATACCCCATATGTGGGGGTAAACCACTGTTTGGGTGCATGGCAGAGTTTGGAAGGGAAGGAGCGCGTCTGACTTTTTCAACGCAGAATTGGCTGGACGCCATGTCGTGTTTGGAGAGCTCCTGATCTGCCTAAACAGTGGAAACCCCCATAAATGACACCATTTTGGAAACTAGACCCTCAAGGAACTTATTTAGATGTGTGGTGAGAACTTTTAACCCCAGTGTTTCACTAAAGGTTATAACGTACAGCCGTAAAAAATAAAAAATCTTTTTTTTTTTTTACAAAAATGATTTTTTCGCCCCAATATTTTATTTTCACAAGGGTAACAGAAGAAATTGGAACCCATAAGTTGTTGTCCAATTTGTCCTGAGTACACTGATACCCAATATGTGGGCGAAAACTACTGTATGGGCACACGTCGGGGCTCGGAAGGGAAGTAGTGACGTTTTGGATTGCAGACTTTGATGGAATGGTCTGGGGCGTCATGTCACATTTGGAGAGCCCCTGATGCACCTAAACAGTGGAAACCCCCCACAAGTGACCCATTTTGGCAAATAGACCCACAAGGAACTTATCTAGATGTGTGGTGAGCACTTTGAACCCCGAAGTGCTTCACAGAATTATAACGCACAGCCGTAAAAATAAAAAATCCTTTTTTTTTTTTACAAAAATGATTTTTTCGCCCCAATATTTTATTTTCACAAGGGTAACAGGAGAAATTGGACCCAAAAGTTGTTGTCCAATTTGTCCTGAGTACGCTGATACCCAATATGTGGGAGAAAACTACTGTATGGGCGCACGTCAGGGCTCGGAAGGAAAGTAGTGACGTTTTTTGGGTTGCAGACTTTGATGGAATGGTCTGGGTGCGTCATGTCGCATTTGGAGAGCCCCTGATGCGCCTAAACAGTGGAAATCCCCAACAAGTGACCCCATTTTGGAAAATAGACCCCACAAGGAACTTATCTAGGTGTGTGGTGAGCGCTATGAAGCCCCAAGTGCTTCACAGAAGTTTATAATGTACAGCCGTAAAAACAAAAAAATATTTTTTTTTGTACAAAAATGATATTTTCGCCCCCAGTTTTTTATTTCCCAAGGGTAACAGATAAATAGGACAAATTGCACAATAAACTCTTGGGATCCAGAGTACGCTGATACCCCATATGTGGGGATAAACTACTGTTTGGACGCATGGCAGAGCTCAGAAGTGAAGGAGCACCGTTTGACTTTTTTCAACGCAGAATTGGCTGGAATTGAGATCAGACGCCATGTCACATTTGGAGAGCCCCTGATGTGCCTAAAACGGAAAACCCCCCAATTCTAACTCCAACCCTAACCCCAACACACCCCTAACCCTAGTCCCAACCCTAACCACAAACCTAACCCTAACACTCCCCTAATCCCAACCCTAACCCTAATCCTAACTTTAGCGCCAACCCTAACCCTAACTTTAGCCGCAACCCTAACCCTAACCCTAATGGGAAAATGGAAATAAATACATTTTTTTTAATTATTATTTTTTTCCCTAACTAAGGGGGTGATAAAGGGGGGTTTGATTTACTATTTATAGCGGGTTTTTATGATTGGCAGCTGTCACGCTAAAAGACGCTTTTTATTGCAAAAATAGTTTTTTGCATCGCCACATTTTGAGAGCTATAATTTTTGCATATTTTGGCCCACAGAGTCATGTGAGGTCCTATTTTTTGCGGTACGAGTTGACGTTTTCATTTGTACCATTTTTGAGCAGGTGACATTTTTTGATCGCTTTTTATTTCGATTCTTGGGAGGTTAGAATGAACAAAAATCAGCAATTCATGAATTTCTTTTGGGGGAGGCGTTTTTATTGTTCCGCGTGTGGTAAAATTGATAAAGCAGTTTTATTCTTCGGGTCAGTACGATTATGGCGATACCTCATTTATATCATTTTTTTATGTTTGGCGCTTTTATAGAATAAAAACAATTTTATATAAAAAATAATTATTTTTGCATCGCTTTATTCTGCGAGCTATAACTTTTTATTTTTTTGCTGATGATGCTGTATTGAGGCTCGTTTTTTGCGGGACAAGATGACGTTTTTCAGCGGTACCATGTTTATTTATATCGGTCTTTTTGATCGCGCGTTATTCCACTTTTTGTTCGGCGGTATGATGATAAAGCATTGATTTTTTGCTTCGTTTTTTTTTTTTTTTTTAAGGGTTTCACTAAAGGGGTTAACAAGTGGGACAGTTTTATAGGGGGGGTCGTTACGGACACGGCGATACCAAATATGTGTACTTTTATTGTTTTGTTTTTTTTATTTACAGGAAGAAATGAATTTATTGGGAATATTTTATTTTTTTTTTATTTATTTTGGATTTTTTTTTATAACATGTTTTATTTTATTTTTTTAACTTTTTTACTTTGTCCCAGGGTGGGACATCACTGTATTTTATCAAATCGCTGGTGTGACAGTGTGCACAGCACTCTGTCACACCAGCGATCGCTCAGGCATAGCTGCAGGCTTCTCAGTGCCTGCTCTCAGCAGGCACTGAGGAAGCCGCCTCCCTCCAGGACCCCGGCGCCATCTTGGATCCGGGTCCTGGGAGGGAGGAAGCCCTCAGAACAGCGCGATCACATCGCGCTGGTCTGAGAGTCTCAGGGGGGCGCGCAGGGAGCCCCCACCCTGCGCGATCCTCCCCTGTGCCCCCAGTACACCGCGATCATGTTTGATCGCGGTGTGCTAGGGGTTAATGTGCCGGGAGCGGTCCGTGACCGCTCCTGACACACAGTCACGGGTGTCAGCTGTGATAATCAGCTGACACCCGGCGGCGATTAGCTGCGCTCCCCTCAGGAGCGCAGCTGATCGCCTATGACGTACTATCCCGTCCATGGGCAGAATGGCACGGGTTTTATGGACGGGATAGTACGTCTAATGTCAGAGAGGGTTAAAAGAACCCATGACTGCTTTTTTATGACTCAAGGTTAGAGGAGGCTGAGTTTTTGTCATGCTGGTAAATTTGCATCATCTGGCCTTTCGTAACAATGATAGTGAACAAGCCATAACCCTAACAGGCTAATTAAGGTCTGAAACCTTGTTCAAAGCTATCTGAGCACAGAAATGTCTAAGGGTACGTCTCCACGGGCCGTATTGTCGACGTTTTGGACGGAGCGAAAACCCCGCTCCGCCCAAAGCCCCCCTTTCTGTATGCGCGGTGATTCCGCATGTGTTCATTGAACACATCCGGAATCACTGCATGGCATACATAGGACTGTGTTATTTACCTTTCAGTGACTGAGCGTCGCCGAAAGGTAAACAGACATGATGCGCCGCATGTCCTGTTTCGTGGGTGTGTCACCCATGTATTAGGACCCTTTGTGGAGAAGGGATTTCATAAAATCCCTTCCACTATGCTGTAACATCTGGCCACTGCTGATTAAATGCTGTGACTGCACGCAGCGCTCAATCCGTAGCAAACCTGGATGTAATACGGCCCATGGAAACATATCCTTAGTGTGCCTAAATTTTGCTTTGCAACATTTTCCTTTTTATAATTTTCAAAATTTTCAAGTGCAATCTCATTTTTCATCGGATTGCACTCAACCGATTTATTCGTTCGTGTGAGTGAGGCCTAAGGGTAATTTTGATCAGGGGTACCCAAACTTTTACATGTCACTGTATGTGGAGACTATGTTAGGTAGTGCAGAAGATACAAGAAATACGAGAAATATATTGGTGAAAAATAAGGACTAATGAGATATTAATGAGCAAATAAGATTCATATCTCTAGACAATATAATTTGCCTTACATCATTACCCTCCAGCCCACTCTCCTCTTACAATTGGCAGGTTGTGACGGAAAAATCGAGCGACACGACATATCTCACATTAAAACATAAGGTGGGATACGTCTCCCATTGGGTTCTAGTGCAAGAAAAAAAATGCCCTTTTTTATTCTATAACATACATTTGTTGTGATGTACAGACATATTCCTATCCTGATGACGGCCCAATGGACATTCTTTTGTCCTCTATCAGGTGAATGGGGTCCTATAGCTGAGCTGTCAACAGAATCATTGCAAATATTTTTCAGCCTCTAACACTGCAGATGGTATTATCAAATGTAATAAATATACACACACATATATATATATATATATATATATATATATATATATATATATATTAGTTATATATAATATGTGTATATATAATGGCCAAGATGATTGTATATAAAATAATGGTGGTCTCATGTTCTCAGCCATAGTGGATGGTTAAATGTGGACCTATGGAGCCTGAAAGTCAAAAGTTCAAAACATTGCTACCCTTTTGCTTGTCAACAATATGTATAAGAAAGAAGGAATATGAGAAGCTGGAGAAGTACCAGGGCCTCAAAGAAGAACTGGAGAAGATGTGGAAGGTGAAGGCAACAGTGATTCCAGTGGTGATAGAAGCACTAGGAGCAGTGACCCCATAAGTTGGATGAATGGCTACAACAAATCCCAACTCTCTGTCCAGAAAAGCAAAATGCTGGGAACAGCTAAGATCCTACGCAGAACCCTCAAACTCCCAGGACTCTGGTAGGGGACCCGAGAATGAGAAAGGATAACAAAGACCACCCACATTGGGGGTGAGAAGGAAGTTTTTTTTGTTTTTTATATATTTGTTTTAATATATAAATATTCCATATATTTTTTTTTCAAGCTTCAAATTGTTGTGTTTAAAATCTTGTGGATGTATCTAAAGTGTGTTAGTCTTGCCTTTTAAAAAGTGTACAATTGTATCTGAAAAGACTATTGATTTAGCTTCACAATTTATTTGCCCCAATGCTCTGCAGAGTTCCCTGTTGAAAAAAATGCATTGTGTGAAAGCACTGATTCTGTAACCATAAACCTAGTGGAAAACTTTTAATGTGCAGCAGAGATAGTGTATTGTTTCCGAATAAAAAGCAGTTGCTACTGTATATTTGGCAACGGTGATTCACTAGTTCCTAGACTGTTAGTAAAACAGCTGAATGAAGCTGATACAGACAGCAGCTGCCATTATATTGCTGCAATGTTTCATTGAAAGCTAGCTTCATGATCTCATGCTGTTGTTTTTTAATTGCTAATTATGTGGTAAAATAGAAATAATATCATTCAAATTGAAAATTAGAGTAGAAAGAATGTCTCTTGTTCAGAATATAAACATCTGGTTATTTTGTGACTGCTTTTTTATCTCATTTGAAACTTTTCACTCTCTCTGGGCAGCAATGTAACTTGGTAACATGGACACGGTAAAGTCTACTTATTCTCTTATATGGATAGCAGTTATCACCCTGCACCTGGTAAAACGAATCAAACCACAAAGTAAAATCAAAAACTGTCTGCAAATAAATTTGTTTTCATTTTACTTATGGTCCTGTATGCTTCCATGGCCTCAGAATTTACAGAACAGTGTATATTTAGAGAATGCATTTCATGTTTAATACTAAACCTGTCTTAAAAAAAATTATATATATATATATATAATATATATATATTATATAAATATAAAATATATATATAAATGCAACTCCCCATTCAAATCATATCCAAATGGAATAAAGAAAGAAGAAGTTACCAAAAGAGTTTTCTTGAAAAAAATATAAATTTTATTACATAAATAAATACATAAAAAAGAAGAGCACCACAAACCAAGAATAGACCAGGCAAATATTATATGGGAATTAAATATGTACACTGCCAAAATTTATAAAAACTGTGACAACAACATCATAAATAGATATTATTTTCATAAATTGTCAAATATAGCACAATTTAATCATTCATATAAGAATATATCTTGAATAAAGTTTCAAAAAATTGGAACATGTAATACTAATTTATACGAATATTATAACAATTGTGCATACACAAATGTCACCATAAAGAGCAACCAGTGCCAGACCAGCCTAAATATATATAAATATTAGCGCTTTTAATGGTGTTAAAAAAATGTATAACTATCATATAACTACCCTAAGAATCAATTAGGCAGCTTACAAAGGATAATAGAAGCGTTAGTGCAGGGTGCAAACAATATAGATTAACCTCCAAAAATAGATAAATATCAGCACCAGCACTAGTCACTAATATAATGTACTGCAGCTGCCATAGATACAAGTGAGGTAGATTGATTAAATTTGTCCTAAGACAAGCGCTAAAAGAGTGGAGTATGTCAAAAGGCAAAAATGCCAACAAGTACTTACTGTGCTAAGTAGGGATGAGTGGAACTGTGGATGTACAGGTTCATCGGGTTCAGCTGATCTAGAATTAAAAGTTCGGTTTGGTATACGAACTTAACCCTGAAACCATTAGAAGTCAATGGGAACACAAACTTTGGTGCTTTAAAATGGCTGTTAAATGATCATAGTAATTTTTAGGGTGCTGAAAAAGGAAGTTAAATTTGAGTAAAAGCAGGACATTTACCCTTCAAACAATTTGAATAGGGAAATTACTTGAAATAACAGAATAAAAAAAGAAAAAATATCATCTTGAATGAGGAGGTAGAGGTCCAAGGGAAGTGGAGGTTGTGGTGTAGATGGAAGAAATATAGGAGGAGGAGGTATCCAACACTGTTCTTGTGGGGGTTTTAATTGATTTCTTGGGGGGTACTTTGAAAACAGGCAGTGTGATAATCTGCTGGCCACTCTCTCTCTGTAAACAGGCCGTATAGTACTCTGCACTTTTTTGGCTTGAAAACAATGAGGGGAGCATCAAATAGAGGATGGGGCCATATTGATGATGGTGGTGGTGGTGTAGCTGCTGCACGGAGAGAGAAGCCGTGGTCGATCTGTGCCTGCTACACACCCAAATGAAACATCTTCCTTTTGTGCAAGCAGGCGACAGGATGTTCTGTGTAATTTTGTAAGTCGGAGTACCACTGGATGAATTGAAAAGCCAGAAAAAGTGCAGCTGGTTTAAGCTTGATTTGTCTTCTACCCGATCCCAAGCTTAAAGTACAGATTTTGCACCTGTGGCCTATAGGCATCTGCTTCCACCTCACCCCCTTGGGAAATCAGTCAGCAGCATCCATCTGCATTTTGATGCACTGTGGCTGTGGTTCCATTGTCCCCCCCCTGGGTCTGGCCCAAAAATTTGGGTGAGATTGAGTGCACTGAAACCCCCCCACTTTTTCTGCGTAAAAAGTAGTGGGAAGGGGATGCAAAAAGTCAGCAACCAAAGTAGAATCTCGATGATAGATAAGAAAAAACAGGTACCAACGCTGCAGATTTTCCCGTGTTTAAACCCGCAAGAGGGGAGAGTGAGGATCGGTGAAACTCGTGAAACATTATATTAACTTTATTTGGCACAATTGATTCTATGGGGATGTACATGAGGGGGGGTTTTCTCAAAACACAAAAACAAAAACCCTAACAAAATATTATGACAGACAGGGACAGAAGGGAAACTGTACCCTTGTAGTCTTAAATTCTAAGGCAGTGGGCAAAAAGACTCTTTTAGTTTGGGGAGGTGGCAGCGGGGGGCTTGCAGGTGTAAGTGTTCTGAAACAGGGGGTTTTAAATTTCCCCTTAAAAGTTCGAATTGGGGGCAATGGATTGTTGGGGAACAAATTCTACAAGTTTGGGGTACTCGGGGAAGTCTTGCAGGCGATTGTATGGGGACGTATGATTGTGGAGAAGAGAAGGAGTTTTCGGAAAACTAGAGATTTTCATG